>OZ025259.1:25266318-25341961 GCA_964019135.1 Arenicola marina
GGCGCGGCGAGTTTGATGTGTATGTGTGTGGTGGGGGGGTGGGGGGTTGGGGGGTTGCTAGTGGGTGGTGTGAGGGCGCTGGGGTATAGGAGGAGAGCTGGGGTGTGCTGGGGGGGGGGGGGGGGGGAGGCGCAAAACTTACCAAAAACTGCCCGAAGTAATGGTGATTATGACGGGTTCATTATTTATTTAATAACGGTTACTGATGAGGTGCCTCTGCATTGTGTGCGCAGTGCGTCCAGCTGAGAGGCGAATAATAGACCTTGGGACATCTTCACCCACTGTATCAATCACAGCTTTGTAAGAGCGGGGTGGGGGGTGAGGGTAATGGGGGCGGAGGGTGAAGGTAATGGGGGGGGGGAGAGGCAATGGGAGGGGAGGGTGGCAATGGGGGGTGAGCCATGAAGCTGTTCCCATCAATTTAAAGCTTGTAAGAGAGAGAATTGCGCATCTCTAAGCGCCCGATGCAAACATAAATCAGAAATGTGTATTGGTAACCTGACGTCTAGAGAGGGCGGGGGGCCCCGGCGGGGGTGGGAGGGGGGGTTGAATAGGTGTGGGGTTGGGGGTGTATCTCGACTGGTCCCATGCAGATCAGTCCGAATTTACGGCCGATACAATGGGAGGGGGGGGGGGTGCGGGGGGGGGGGGTGCGGGGGGGGGCGGTGGCGGGGGTAGGGGGATGTATATGATAAGGCTGCGGCGCCTGACCACCGTTACCACCCGATGCCACGTATATTAATAGTCAATATATTAACAATGTTAATTGGCACTGTCAATTAAAATTAATTATTTCATTAATTCATTAATAACTAAGATTGCATGCAACTGGGAAAAAAATTACTAAAAAATTTCTTTGTACACGCTATCCCGGTCCAGTGGCTTTTTAGACATGTCTTCCCACCAGAAAGGATTCCAATCAAAATTAGAATTACAAAGAAGGCGAGAATGCAAATGACGCATCAAGCTGGACTCTCGCGTTGCTCCCCATTGGACGGCGGCCATCAGCGGCAGTCACTCCAGGGGGACTGCGGGGATGGAGTAGGGGGGGGGGGGGGCTGAGGGGGAGGGGGACTGAGTCACGGGCCAGTGATGGAGGTGTAACCACAGCGTTCTCGACAGAGGGCGCCACGGGCCAAGGCCGTTTAGTCACCAGTGGAGAGTAGTCACCTGACCACCACTGATGGGTGGAATCAGCAGACTGGGCTTTTACTCCGGCAGATAGGGGGCGCTGCTAGTTAGCCCTCCGACACAACAAAAGAAGAAAAAAACACACACACACTATCCACGCCCGTCCAATGTAATATAGTGTCTGTCCCACCCCCCACACAACACCGACAACACCCCCACGCAACATTATCCCCCTCCCCCACCTCTCAATGGATCCCATTCCCCGGTGTCATTAATCAACGACTCGTCAGTGTACACGGTATTCGACGACCGACGATTGCCACCCCCCCCCCCTCGCTGCCACCCTCCGCACCCAACCAATACCCACCGCTGTTTTTTTCAGCATCAGTATCCATTTACTTCTTGCTCTTGCCACATCAACACCCCCCCACCCCGTTTCCATCCACCTACACCCACACACCTCCTCGCACAATGCAAACAACAGAGGGGAGAAAAAAAGCGACCGCCCCCCCCCCCCACCCCGGCTGCAACCATCCCCTCCGGCTCCTGCAAAGAGCGAGCAGCAGCGGCAGCAACCACCAATCTTGAGACGGACGTGAGTGTCTGCAATTAGCCAAATGAGGTCATTACCCCGCCTTGTAGGTCCTCGCCAACCCATTTGAGCCAAGCAGCCCCCCTCCATCCTCACCCCCCCCCCTCCTCCTCCACAACTACCGCACCCAACCCACCGCCCCCACCCCCACTCAACCTCAACCACAGATCTCCAGCCACCACGCCTCCCCCCCAAATCTACGCCGCCCCTGCTATCGTTTCTTGCTCTTCATCAGATAATTAAACTCCCGTTGCCTAGGCAACGTTTGTAATACCATTTGGAGCCAGTTAATTTGGCTCCAGCGTTCTTTTCGAGCTCTTGGGCGGTCTTTTCATCAGTGGAACACAATCGCTGCAGAGCGAGGTGCGGTGGGGTGGGTGGGGAGGGGGTCAGGGTGGCGGGAGGGGGGCTCAGAGTGGTGAGCATGACGGGGGTGGGGGGGAGGAAGGATGGAGAGGTGATGGAGGGGAAGTCAGTAGCATAGGAAGGTGCGAGAGACAGAGCATAAACAAAGTCCTTATAACAGCGGATGTAAATTATACAAATGAGGCATCTACACATTGTGATCGACTTCAGCAGTATTCAGTATAGGCCAAGGTGTCGCCATCTGGTGGTAGACATCAATGACGTATGGTGGCCAGATGTATATTGCATTAGCGAGGTAAAGTTAACGAAGCGTCAAAATGAAGATGAGTGATTTGTATTTAACGTCCGCATGTGTCAATTAAAGGTTGAGTTTCTTTGTTTGGATAATTAATATACAATAGATCACCCTTCTGGCATATATCATTACTTCGCAGACAGGCCCGCAGGTACAGAGCTGGAGGTGGGAAAGAGGTGGGTGTACAGACACACACAGGTCTAGAGGTGGGAAAGAGGTGGGCGTACAGACAAATACAGGTCTAGAGGTGGGAAAGAGGTGGGCTTACAAACACACACAGGTCTAGAGGTGGGAAAGAGGTAGGCGTACAGACATACACATGTCTGGAGGTGGGAAAGAGGTGGGTGTACAGACACATACAGGTCTAGAGGTGAGAAAGAGGTGGGCGTACAGACACATACAGGTCTAGAGGTGGGAAAGAGGTAGGCATACAGACATACACAAGTATGGAGGTGGGAAAGAGGTGGGCATACAGACACACACAGGTCTGGAGGTGCGAAAGAGGTGGGTGTACAGACACACACCGGTCTGGAGGTGGGAAAGAGGTGGGCGTACACACACCGGTCTTGAGGTGGGAAAGAAGCGGGCGTACACACACACAGGTCTGGAGGTGGGAAAGAGGTGGGCGTACAGACACACACCGGTCTGGAGGTGGGAAAGAGGTGGGCGTACACACACCGGTCTTGAGGTGGGAAAGAAGCGGGCGTACACACACACAGGTCTGGAGGTGGGAAAGAGGTGGGCGTACAGACACACACCGCTCTGGAGGTGGGAAAGAGGTGGGCGTACACACACTCCCAGGTCTAGAGGTGGGAAAGAGGTAGGCGTACAGACATACACATGTCTGGAGGTGGGAAAGAGGTGGGTGTACAGACACATACAGGTCCAGGGGTGGGAACGAGGTGGGCATACAGCCATACACATGTCTGGAGATGGGAAAGAGGTGGGTGTGCAGACACACACAGGTCTAGAGGTGGAAAAGAGGTGGGCGTATAGACACACACATGTCTAGAGGTGGGAAAGAGATGGGCATACAGACACACACAGGTCTGGAGGTGCGAAAGAGGTGGGTGTACAGACACACACCGGTCTGGAGGTGGGAAAGAGGTGGGCGTACACACACCGGTCTTGAGGTGGGAAAGAAGCGGGCGTACACACACACAGGTCTGGAGGTGGGAAAGAGGTGGGCGTACAGACACACACCGGTCTGGAGGTGGGAAAGAGGTGGGCGTACACACACCGGTCTTGAGGTGGGAAAGAAGCGGGCGTACACACACACATGTCTAGAGGTGGGAAAGAGGTGGGTGTACAGACACACGCAGGTCTGGAGGTGGGAAAGAGGTGGGTGTACAGGCACACATAGGTCTAGAGGTGGGAACGAGGTGGGCGTACAGACACACACATGTCTAGAGGTGGGAAAGAGGTGGGTGTATAGACACACACATGTCTAGAGATGGAAAAGAGGTGGGCGTACAGACACACACAGGTCTAGAGGTGGAAAAGAGGTGGGCGTACAGACACACACAGGTCTAGAGGTGGGAAAACGGTGGGCGTACAGACACGCACAGGTCTAGAGGTGGGAAAGAGGTGGGCGTATAGACACACATTTTGCTGGGTTTACATCATTCACGTTGAGTTATTTAACAGTCTTCGCGCGTTCCTCGTGAGACAAAATCTTACACAGCTTTTAGCGGTGATCTACATCTATAAAAGCTTTCCAATCTAGCGCTGTACAAACAGCTAGCGCCTCAAACCCCACACCCAAGATTTCCGCTAGCGCACCATCCTTTATAAAACAGGGGTCAGCGTACCCGTTGGTGCATTCTGCCCAGCCATAGCAACCCCTTGCTCCTGGCTTCCCTCCCGCAGTATGCCGCCCCATCCTTCCTGCATGCCTGCATGCCTGTCGGCCGGTCTCTCAGCACTCTCTGCTACGGCCCAGACGGTCAAGCCGCCCATGCAGAGCCGGACCCACCCCTCCCACCCACCCACCCATCCTGACCTGACCCTCTCAGACCGACCCTCACTCGCTCAGGCAGGCAGCTAGCTCACAGCTGATCTGCATTACCTGACCGAGAAATATTGACGCTCCTGGAATCGGTTTCCATGGCAACGAGCAGGAAGCCATCCGCTTTGATTGTCTGCCACACAGAGGGATATCGGCCGGATAAACAGAAGGCCGCACCGGGCTCACACGGGGGCCAAGCTGTCCCGGTGGTAACCTGGGTGCAACCGAGCAGCGACGTATGGTTGGTTGGTTGTACAGTGTATATTCAGGACGCTTTGATTAACCAATGCTGGTCATATCGCGTCAATAGGGGAAGGAGCGAAAGAGCGGAGCCATGTGCCCGGGGTAACCCCCTACTCGTTGCGAAGAAGAGCATGGGTTCTTTATCCCGCTACCACACAGACATGGTCACGGCGGGGCGCGAACCACCGACCCACGTGTCTTTATGCTATCAGGGGGCGACGTATGTAGAGAACGTGTTGTGTTGCAGTTGAAATCAGCAACGAGATATGCGGCTGATGACCCATATGCAAATGAAACCTAATGAAGTTTGGCATTAGTTCAACATCGTTCATCACTGCAGCCAGGCTATGGCAGGAACAACTGTTACATGTATCGATTTCTTCTGATGATGAAATGGTTAAATTGTGCGTGGCGGTTAAGAGAGTGCCTGACTGCTGAAATAGACACGGATGGTGTGAGGGGTTGGGGAGGGGGGGAGGGGAGGGGGTGTCTAATGGTGCCAGCCGGTCTGATTGTTGGGACAATAACATCTGCATATTCAGAGGATGGGATCAATTCCATGCAACGTTACTGTACTACAAACGTGTACCATACCATGAACGGTATCTAGGATATGATGCCAGCTCGCTGTCCATTTAATTTGGAATATGTGTTGACGCTCCCCTCTCCCCTCCCCTCCCTCCTCTCCTCTCAATCTTAGAAAGACACAAATCGTCCACCCCCCCCCCCCACCCAGCCCCCACCTTTCCCTACTCCCTTCATGAGTTCGCTAAGGGTAAAATCTCGGTGACTTTATCATCCCAAATCTCTTGACAACTGGGAGGTGGCCTCCCGGGTGTAGTGGCTAGCGCACTAGACTGCAGATCAATAGTTCCTGGGTTTGAATAAGGGGCCAAGACACCCAATCTGGGGCATGGTTCCACCATTCATCCTATACATACATAGTCCAGGGAGGGGTTCCCTGGTAAAGTTTAGACACAGAAACGGCCTAAAACACCAACATTTCATTTCATATCGTTTACGATTGGGCTTCGGACCGGGTCTCTATCTGTGGGAGGGCAAAGGACCAGACAGAGACAGTCGGCCCAGCAGTGTTGACGCTGCCACAATGAGACCCTTGGGTCGTCAGGGCCATAATGGACAGGGCCATAGTTTTCATGACTCTTTCACGAACGTAGTTTAGCCGACTACGGGGCTTAGTCGACTAAAGTTACCATGTAAATGATGGGCGATTTTAGCCGACTAATCCCCGTAGGCGGCTAACCTATGTATATTACTACGTGAAATATGCCACAGAGCGGAAGGGTAGCAAGCTGGTGGTTGGTTGGTTGTATATTCAGGACGCTTTAACCACCCACTTTTGCTCATATCGCGTCAATGGGCGAAGGAAGGGAGCGTGGAGCCATGCCCCGGGGGTAACCCCCTACTCTTTGCGCAAGCGGATGGAACATGGAATCGAGTGCGAAAGAACTTATCCGAACGACTTTTATCCGAACGCCAATTAAATGTTTTTGGATCATGGCCATGGATTTAACCTCATGCATGATACATTTGATAACACCTTAATAATACTAAAAGCAGAGGAACACTCGCTATGTTTGAGTCCACATTTTAATACATATTCATATGGTGCACGTATAATAAGACCGTTTTATTTGTATGGCTTCTTCCGGTTGTCTAATTAACCAAGCGCGGGCTTCATGTTTTTTCCCGTTTGTGTTTTAGTGAGGGGGGCAGGGTATTTCCTTGATATAAGGGGGGGGGGGGCATAAAGGAAATAGACCGCAATGTACGCATAGCTCTCAATGAACGGCGCGATGAACAGTGCTTCAACTAAAACACAAAACAGTCTACACCATAGGAACAACAAACTATCATGAATATAAGATAGACAGACGATAATTAATATTGGACAAACAGACGATAAATTATATAAGACAGACAGACGATAATTAACATGGGGCAAACAGACGACATATTAACTTAATGGGTTTTTTCTAACCGCATGAAAATAGGGGGGAGGACGCGGATGTTACCCTAGCTGATAACAGTAACCTTTAAAATGTCAGCATAAATTCGCTAAGGACATGATTAATAGACGCGTCAGATATCGCGGTGCATTTACGTATGACTACTGTAGTATTGACTGGTGTATCCGCATGTTGCGATCACACCGTGGGGATTGGGTTTGGCGCGTTCACGGAGCCGCAGAATTACTACAATCAGCGTTTAATCCTTGGATAGACGACAATATCCTAGGATATTACCTACTTATCGAGATTACCTGCGGGCATTGTACGCCGGAATTAAGACAGTTCTGGATTCCATTACACGCTGACCTATGTGAAAGAAGAAATAAACCCATTGGTCAACTGTCACTAGGCACACGACTGTTTCGGTAACCCGTCCCTATCTTACGATAAAAATGCAGAATTTTTTTCACAACTGTTCATAAGTATATTCAAAGTAGTAATCGCTCCTCATGCGAACTTCCAATCATCACCCCACCACCCTAATAATCTATTGTTGACTGGATAAATCATCTGAATGTTGGTAAATATAAAGTGTTAATTCCTTGAACCTGTTTATACTGGTTTGTGTGTTATGTATTTATACATTATAGTATGTTATGTATTGATATATTATAGTATGGGCAAAAGGATTTTATAAAGGTCTTGCCTGTATTCCTGTTGTTGTGATACGACACTATGTTTAAACCAACAAGTGAAGCGAAGCGAAGCGCGAGGGTTGCGGTCGCTATAGCTAAATGTCACGCTTACGCTTAACCGGACATGTATTTGCCATCGATAATTGCCTTGCGACTGCAATCTATTATAAACAGCACAGTGTATATCCTGAAGGATAGTGTGGCTTAGCCCTGGCCGATCAATATGACATGCTTCCTTAATTAGCACCAGGACACACGTAGCATGCAGAATAAGCCACTCTTAGTCTATCTCGCTATTGTTGATCACACCAAAGCCTTTGACACTGTTACCCATCATCCGCGGGTTCTACCAACGACAGCGGGTTTGTATTAGATCACCCACCAACTTTATTTGGCGTTTCTTGTACATGGTGCTCCTGTCGCAGAGTTCTGATGATGTCATTCACGGTGAACCATTGTTTCAGCATAGCTCACTTATTGCTCGCACTTACCATTTACTACTATAGCACATTGCGTGGGCTCTAACATATAGAAGATCGTGTACTTACACCCGAGTTTCGATGGAAGACTGAACAATATGTCAAAGCTTCGTACTTATTCAAAGCGGAGACGCTTTTTAGCAATGCAGGAATTCTCGTCAGATGTGTGTGCATTATTGGCTCTTACTCTTACTGTAAGTGTTGAGGGAATAGTCCTAATGAACAAAGGGATGACGAGACCATTGACTGCAAAGACAAGAGACACGTTTCGATAGAGATTCCTGGGATGCTCTGGCGACCTACAAGCGAGGACGACCAACGATGAGTTTTGGCTTTCAAAATGGAAAATGAAAACATGAAAAT
This sequence comes from Arenicola marina, assembly GCA_964019135.1. Lineage (NCBI taxonomy): Eukaryota > Metazoa > Annelida > Polychaeta > Arenicolidae > Arenicola > Arenicola marina. The sequence goes on from OZ025259.1 coordinate 25,274,464, forward strand.
GAAAGGAAGACATCGAGATGATGATTGCTAGTCTCAAATGTGCCTATTCAACCATAAGCGCACACTATTGCTAAAGAAATCGAATTGCACATGTATCTTACATTACAGCAAAATAAGCTGCAAATCAGGCCATCTGCTTCATTAATAACGAGACGACCTGGTACAAAACAGGTAGGTTTTCAGGATTGGTATATTCAACAAAATGTCACAAGAATACCGTATTTCACCGTAATAATTTCGTATTAACATCTAATTAACGACAAAAATGTATTCTTATATTAGTCTTACACAGAAGATTCACAATATTACAATTTATCACTATAGTCTTTGAGCCACGCAAGTCACGGTCTATATATTTAGAACGCGCACTCGTTGTAACAGTGTTGACTGGCCATTCCGTGTTTCTTTTTATTGCCATGAAGATACACTGACCTTCCGCAAGAAGCAGGGGTAAGCTGGGGTGGCTGTTGGGGGGTGTTGGGGGTGGGGGGGGGGTAGGAATGAGCATATCGTTGCCCTTCCCCTCAATCAAGCGTATAATTGATGGGCCGTTAGGTACTGCAATTTTGGTAATAAGGTTATTTAATACCTAATATTAACATGATGAATATCCTATATCGACTATACGAAAGAGTGGGTCCAAGCTGGGCGCTCCCTGCCACCCAGCACCCCCGCGGGCGGAGTCCGCCCCTGTCCTCACCGCTCCCCGCTGCTGGGCGCCGAGCCAAGTCGAGCGATGCCCCCGATCACCCTGGTCCGCCCGGCGGGTCCTACCCCCACACCCCCCGGTCACCCCTGACAGCCGGCCCTGGGGGCCTCCATGGTGGGCCGCCAGAGATGCCGTTACCCCCAGAGCTCTGATTGTCAAGGGTCTCCAGGCGATTAGAGCGCAGCAAAAAAGGCCTCCGGCTATGGACCATGGGAGGAGGGGGTGGGGGGGGGGGAGCGAAGGGGAAAGAGGAGGAGGTGATGAGTGGGGTGTGGCAGCAGGGAAGTAGGGGGGGGGGGGGGCTTGTGTTGGTGGGGTAGGGAGGCGTTTGCGCCAATCGGTTGGGCAAGAGAGGCGTGTTAGTTGTTCGTGTAGAATGAGAAGATTATACCGGAGTGGATCGGGTTAATTTAAGCCCGTGGAGTGAAAGAAAAAAATCATATTGTGGTGACCATGTTGACCACATCTGTAGCAGCAGAACTAATTGATAATTAATTAGTAATGGGCAACCGGGTGGAAGCAAAAATGGTTCTATTAAATGAAAACTTATCGACCAAAAAAAATATTGTTTCAAGAAATGTTGACAACATGTAATTTCGGTCAGACACTCGCTGTTGATAGGACACAGATATCTATACCCTTAAGAAAAGAATATTACAGTTATTTTAATTAAAACCAAATGGTATTGATGTCTATATTGTCATTCAAATAATGCGTCACTTATAAGCCAACTTAGGCTGAGTGAGGTGTTATACGCTTGTGCTGTAATAATGTATATGACTCTAGTAATGCTAGCCTAGCTTTAATAATAATAAACGAATATCTACCTACAATAAAAATATAAACGAAATGGTGTTTTAAATCACTTTCGTGCACACGAGGGCTAAATAGGTCTACCGTTTGTCGTAAGAAGACCGAGTCGCGCGATAGTCTCCGTAAATTCCGTCGTGTTCGCGATGGTGGCGCCAGCTGGCGGCGGGTGTTAGTGGCATAGATGCACGCTGTACGATCGCCTTCGTATTTAACCTTGACGGCTTAGGTCGGCGGGTGGTAGAGATTTGTGCTCGTCCCTCTTTTCAATGGCGACTCTGGTATTAGGGTCTGAGGTGGCCTAAACATACCTGACGATCAGGAAGGGTGAGGGGGTCGGGGGTCGGATCCGAAGGCAGGTGCAAGAGTTGAAGAAGCGGAGGGCGGGCGCTAGATTTTTTTTCCGTTTTGTCTGGCGGTGAGGCCCCCCCCCCCCCAGCCCACAAATTAAGAACTTCTAATTACCTGGATATGCCTCTGACTACCTATATCAATACCAGGCGGGCCGCCCTTTCGCCTGCAGTACGCCCCATAAGAAAACATATATATGTCGTTATTTAGGAGACGTTAGGATGGAGACACAAGCTAAAGATCGCTAACGCCTGGCCACGCTTCACTTGGTACATCTCTGCCATCTCTTCATCGCAGTCCAAATGATGCTTCGCTATGTAAATTGTCCCCTGCTATTATCCGGGTATTATCTTACCTAGAGACAAAATAATTTATCAAATAATTGGTATATTCACTGGGGCCGCAAATTGATGAAAAATATTTAATACTAACAGTCATAGCAAGCTTCATTTGCGACAAGAGAACGAAGATCGGCTACCAACATGATAGTTATAAATTTCAAATGTATTGTTACGTCGTTATTGTCGGTCTTCTCGTCGCCAATATATCCGCGTCACAGTAGCCTTTAGTGCGCCTTTCGTTGTTGGTTGGTGAGATACATGTAATATCATACAACCTTTATGGCCAAACACCGCTTCTCATCTCATCTTGAAGTCCGAACCGACCTGAATATTCATTGGAATTGTACCCAGCTGCAATGATGCCAATACAATAGCCTTCCAAATTCTGTTTGGCAACGTCTTCCTGTCAAAATGATAATGTAATATTTTTACAGCTGTTTATAAAATATTTAAAAGTAGTCATGATTCGCCTGAATAACATTATTGAGTCTTGGAAAAAAAGGCTTTTGCACAGACTGTCTGTTTTATTACTGTAACAGTGAAACAAAACTAGACCAAGCGTCCAGTGCGCAGTGCGAACTCCTACGCAAATATCTGTGTTTATGCAGGATAAAGATCGAACGTCTTTCTCCGCAAAGAATAAGGGGTTACACCCGGCGACATGGCTCATCTCACCTGGTCATTAATAGCTTACCAGGGCGGATGCTACATGTCATACCGTGTACTAAGCAGTCCGCGAAAGGGCGGTTCATGCTTCAGTGGTATCCATAAACCACACTTAGGTTACGCCAATAGACTTAGCGCTAAGTGAAACCACTTACGCTACATCAACAGACTTAGAGCGGAACACTAGTTGAGTGATTATCGGATTTAAAATACATAAATAGTCAACCAAGAGGTATATATTAATGTCGAGTGATTATCGGGTTCAAAATATATATTAAGTAGTTACACAAGAAATAACATTTCCTGAATTAAGAAAGTGCTAATTTAAAAATTAAATTGCCTAGATCTAAGATTTCTTGACCATGAGAACAATCACAAGGAGCCGGTGAGGCTTCGACAAAAATGCCCTCTTCGTGCGTAAGCTTCGCGTGGTTTATAACGTGAGTAATACGTGAGTTGTGAGGAACAATGGCGATTGCTTGGAGATCGACCAGAGTCGCGTGAGCCTGAGGTCTGCCACAATAACTCATACGCCTACACATAGCATAGGACAGGTTTGCAAGTCTCGGTTTTCGTATCTTGGTCCGTAATGTAAGTTACAAGCAAGGGTGTGTTTTTTTGCCAGCTGGCACAGTTTTGTAATCAAGTGACAAAGAATTGTTCTTCGCCGGCTAATTTACTAAGCACTGAAACATTTTTCGGCAGCGAACAAAGTCGCCGCTTGAGGCGGAAAATTAGAAAAAAGCCGCCTGGCTGTTGGCTGCTTATTGTATCTCCCTTTCGCAATTTCGGATCGTTATTAGGCTATATAGTAAACTAAAACTAACATGATAGGTAAGATTTTGTCCATCATTTCTCAGGGCTGGCATGGACTTGGGCATACACTGATATTTGTGCGCCAATATCATAGCGTGATTTAGCGCGAATTAGCGCGAGTTAGCGCGGCGTTAGACAAGTTTACTGGCCCAACATCAACCGGTTATCATTATCCGACGGATACTGAAAATGAAGGCTTGGTATACAGATCGCTGAAGGGTCAACAAAATGCCTTACATGCATGCAAAAAATCGCGCTATTATTATTATTAATACGAGCTGAATACAAATTCAAGTTTTGCAAGCTTTCGTAGTCTTGTTTGTCCATCGCCGGATTCACGCTAGATCGTAGCATGTATCATGAATAGTAAACTTTATTTATCTTGCATTGTTTGAACATACATTCTAAATTACTAAACTACCACTCGATTAGCAGTCATCCCCTTGACATCCCCTTGCTTGTATCCTGTAGGAGGGGGCGGGGGGCACTTTTATACAAATCTGGTGGGGGGGGGGGGGGGTCCGCGTGTGCCTTGATATGCCTGAGAGAGCGGATAATGCCTGAAAATATGCCTTTATGGAGCGGGTTGCCGCGAAAACATATACCCCTTCCGGGCGTTTTTTGGCGGTAAAACGCCCCGACCGAGCGGATTTGGGAGGTGAAAATGGGGGGTGGGGGCCTATACAGCAGAATCCCGCTAACCCAGTAATGTATTAAGTTCCCCCCCCCCCCTCCCCCAGGGGCTTGTGTGTGCGTCATTAAACATGGCCTCTTTTCAATATTAATAGAAGCAGTATAAACATGCAGAAGAGTGTCAGGGTCGTAAGGTCGGGTAGGAACGCACCCCCTCGCCCCTTTTTAATAAAAGCGACGAAACCAGGGTGGGAGGTTGGGGCATAAACGCACCCCAATACCCGCCTAAGTTATAGGACGTGGACGGTACACGATAGGCAGGGAGGAGGAGGGGGGGGGGGGGGGCGAGGGTAATCATATATGTAATACATGTTTAAGCAGCTAGATGCAACAAATAATTTTTCTGGCCTCGAGCACGCTCTCCACGCCACCAGCTTACGGGCCTGTATATAGACCTGTTTGCACTAAGAATTACGCATTTTCGTGAATATTGTTTTATATGATATTCAAGTAAAAGAGGAAGGTAATTTTATTAATTGACATAATTGACAGAAGTCCATCGCAGGTCGATAAAAGACCATTGTCCCTTTAGGTAACATTTCCACAGATTTGTGAGTCAATATGCATGGTTGAGGTCATGGTTGGGCATGTATTTACCTAAGTTACCATAAACAAATCATTAGTAACCCGTCGCGTAGGTTTATATCCCTGTCTATTGCGTGTTTTTCTCTATTGTCATTAGCTTGATTGTGAGTGAGTGACAGGGGCAAGGGAAGGGTTTTTATGTGGTCAGCATGGCGGTTGGTGCCTTCGCCCTCGTGGACTAAATATTATCCTACCGGGTGTTCGTAGGTAAAGCGTAGCGGGTGGCGCTTCGACTGTCGGAAGAGTGTTATAGGAGGACGCATTTTTATGGTAATGATTATGATTATGGTAACGATGGCGTGGATGACAATATCGAGATCGGATTAATTAAATTGTGTACTGTGATACATAGTGAAACACGCACCGATGAAAAACTTAACGCAAAAATTGAGCACCACGTGAAAGTACGCCGAGAAGCCATGCAGGCGAGGAACTAGGATTGTGAAAAAAAGGCAGTGAGGAGTGCGCTTTGGGCGTTTTCGAAATGTTAAAATCGTGGGTGGGGGAGGGGGTGGAGGGGGGGGGGGGCAACCACGAGAAACGGCTCCAGACGTAAGATGGCGTGCATTTTGCAGGATATCACCGTTCGCTGAATAACGGAGGCTTCGGCGCTAATATTTGTGTCATGTGAAGAATGAACATGAGTGAGGAATATGCTTGGTTGCGGCACAAATTCAACTAATTTTGCACCGGCCAGGGGCAGCTTGAGGCTTTACCGGTTGGGCACGGGATGGAGGTTGACCGCGTGGGAGGTGGGGAGCTACTGACTACTGAGACCCTGGGGTTGATACGCGATTTAAAAAATGAGGGGGAGAGGGGGAGGGGCGCGGGATCCACGCCAATGTGTAGAACAATTTGTCAATTTGCGCTGTGAGTGTACCTCCGCTCTCGAAGGGGGTGGAGGGGGGGGGGGGAGGTGGGGATCCCCATCGCCTGGAGCCACCAGCGGACCGACATACTAGCTAGGACCCAGATAGACCCAGATAGACCCAGACAACCTAGCTGACGTCCCTACATGAGGTATAGCGGGCACAAACTGGGCCTACAATATGCAGCACCTCGGGCGATGAGGCTACGACAGGTCTGGCCCAGCAGGCCACCCATTCTCTATAGAGATTGTATCTCTTCATCTCTGCACCGCGCGAGGTCCTCGTTCGTCGTCTGCGGCTCGCGGCCCGCGCAACAAACTGGCGGGAAAAAAAACGGAGCGCCTATACATGTCTTTGCCGTTTGGCAGCAAGCCAGCACGCTAGCAAATATAGGGCGCCATTTGGCCGCTTTTCGTGAGACGCCTCAAGCTGCCTTTTTGACGGCGTGGGCTCTCTGCAACCATGATGATTGACGGCAAAGGCAATCTGCATATATCGATTGCTGTATAAGGCCAGCGTCCGTGGTCCGCTGCCGGGGCTGACAGCGATATGCAGCCTAGATTAACGCCCATCGATCGAATCTCTCTCTCTCTTTCTCTCTCTCTCTACAGGATGAGCCGGAGCCCATCAGGGCCGCCATAATGGCTTGGTGGGCTAGGTATGGCAAGCGGAGTATCGCGTAACTGTGATGTAACTGTCAGGCCCTAATCGATTCACATCTTCCATGCAAACACAATACCCCTTCCGGAAGACTGCCCGCCGTGCGATCATCTCGTCTCTTCTATTCAACTCACGGAGGCGGCAACGAGAAGAGGCACGGAGACAATTCCAAGATGGCGGACCGAAGTCTAATTTTGCATATACTAGGATGCGCTTAATGTGACCCAACGGGTTTTGTGAGGTTGATTTGATGTCATCAAGCAATGAATAAAATGGTGTGAAGCATGTACAATAAGACTTTGTTGCGTTGCTTTGAATGTATCGGCGGCAAAGATGATATATAAATATATATATATACATATATATATCTTATATGCAGTTCTGGAATATATTTATAGGGTTAGACGATAATATATGAACGTGGGCGATAATCTGTGAGCTACGGGTCAGTTTCCTTCCGCCATATTGAAACAAATGGTCATCGTTCAAACCGTAAGACGCGATCAATGTTCCTTGCTTATATTCGGTATTCTTGGCTGATCTTTTCTCACCCATCATGGTGGGGGTGAAGGTCATTTGCGGGCGGCTGGGACTCTTAGAGTCTAGCGTCCATATACCCCAAGGGAGAGGGCGTTGACTAATTATTTACGCACGCCGCCGAGACGGCACAAGAACTTACCTGTCTGAGATTAATTCGAACATGAATATTGGGATCGTTCTTATTTATGAGCTCAAAGGGACCAAAATACGCGAATTGTTGTCCCGAAATATGCCTTGAAAGGCTAGGAAGGGGGCGGGGGAGGGGGGAGGGAGAGGGGGGGGGGTATATACGTAAACCTAATTAATACCCGCCCCGGCCCCCGGTCCCTTGTTCGGCGCCTAAATATGTGTATTTATAATGTATTATGACGACCCAACCCAATATCCACGCAAAAGGAAAGGAACCTAGGAAACAGGCGTACGATGAAACACAGGGGTTCTGACATCCCGCGTCTGGTGTAAAACAGTGACACTGTGATCAGGTTATAGCATCACATAGGATGCAAGTCTAGTATCGAAGAATCTCAAAGTAGTTTAGAAGGTATCAATATATGGTGTAAAATCAAGCACCTGGCTCAGAAGATGCGGGAAGGCTTGCTTGCTTGTGAGCCAGTCAGCAGCAAGTCGTTTACTTCAAACGTTGTATGCCGAAGTCAAAACAAAGAAGCAAAGATAAGTTTTAACGCGCAGTACATATGTCAGGCATACTCGAATATAAATTCAACTCTTAATAATAGTAACAGCGAGAGTTTAGCATGGCGTTAGGCATTCTATTGGAGCTTCGTCAATCTGTAACTGCAGCCCTCCATGTAAATTATCCGCCCTCGGCTTCGCGCTATTGTTATATTATTAAGAGTTGAAGGTCGTGTTAACTGGTATAATAGCATTAAATCTGAAGGCGGCTAAAATCGTGTAATCTGACCCAAACCGCCCCGCGGCCCCCTCAATAGTAAATCGTTGCCATGGTGACATGCGTAGAACAATGAAACGCTCAGCACATATGTGAAGTAAACTTACATCTACATTCAACTCGTAATAATAGTAATAGCCCGAGTTTTGCGTGGCGTTAGGCGTTTTAATAGCCCTTCATCAAGCTGTTGAAGCTCTTCGTGTTCATTAGTCGCCCGAGGCCGCGACAATTGGCGGGCTGCTACGGCATGATGTCGGGCAAATAAAATTGCCTAACTCGCGCTATATTGTTATATTATTCGCCCAAGGGTGTGACTAAATCTATGAGAGGTGCGGAAATCATTACAAGCATGCAGTTAAATACAAAAATGAAAATAATGTTACCTTTGCAATCATGGCACATGACGTCTACGGCACACCATAATACAATATAGGCTCATAGTATAGAACCATAATTTATACTAATGTTATAGATAGGCAGTATTGTGTGAGTCTGTCACAGTACTCATTATACATATAAGATCCCATGTCCTACTTCACAAAGAGTAGAGGGTTATCCCGCAGTATGGCTCCGCTCTTTCCTACCTTCTCCCATTGACGCGATATTAGCAGAATTGGTTACAGTTGCCTAAAGATGCAACCAACGGGCCGTCCCCGTTGCATATGGCGGCTTTGCGATCAGGACAGGCAACCGCTTTGCGAGGGGGGCGGGACGGAGGAGGAAGGGAACATTTTGGAATTGAGGTTTTCTATTTATTTGCACTCCCATCCCTTCTATTTTCTGATCGGAGGGTTTCATTTTCGCCCTCAACCAAAACGAAAAGGAAATAAAATATCCCTATTTAAGTGAGTTGTAGCACCCTACCCCTAAATGCTTGCTTTTTATTTCAAATGGTGGGTCCGAACCCGCTGACACCCTCTCGTTCTGAGACCTTGATAATACCCATTGTTTTTCTCGGTCGGCAGTGTGCCTGGGCGGGATACGTAAGCAACTTCCTTCTGCATTTGCATCATGGTTACTCCACAAAGAAATTCACCGGACTGCTCCAGGTTTTATCGCGGGTTTTACAATAATATAATAACACAAGTTTTCTGACTAAAATTCTTGCAATGAAACCCAAAACAATGACAATATTAATTTAATTTACTATGTTAAAGGGCGTCCGAGAAGGCTAGTAGTATAGGCAACGCACCAATGGTGAGATAAGAACCATACAATTAGACGGCATCATACAGCTAGAACTAAACAGGTTAATAAAACTAGAATTAAGTTAATGTTAGACAGGATAATACAACTAGAATTAGACAGAGTAATACAACTAGAATTAAACAGTAGTGGAACTTGAATTAGACAGTGTAATACAACTGGAATTAGACAGAGTAATACAACTAAAGTTTACAGCATATTACAATTAGAGTAACTAGAATTATACACCATATTATAGTTACTATTAGAATTAAACATCTGGACAACGCAAATACACTGCAGCTATACAGTGAAAATTAGGCAGCAGCTAAACACGTACAAAGAAGAGAGCAATGATACAGTTGCTGTATGCAGTGATAGACAGCATTTTCATACGCAGTTACATAAATGCTCTTTGTATGCCAGACAGGGGAAAAAACATTATTTTCGTGCATCGAATTATTTTTTTTGCGCGAATAATGCACGCACCGCGTGGTAAAGGCTCACGCCAATAAAACAGAGCGTCTACCGTAAATACTGCGACATTTAGCCACCATTGCGTGCAGGCGTTCATCAGTGCGAGAAGATTGCATCACGATAATATATTACGGGTAAAGTAAAACTCGGGCGCATATTAACTAAACTGTAACTGCCTATATCTCCTGGAGCTGTGAGACAAACCCTTTATAAACGGACGGAGAGAGATCTTTTTTTACGTAAGGGTCAGGCGCGCAGCTTAGTGTTTTTCCGCTAAAGACGGAAAACCAAGACCGCGAATGCACTAGTGCGCACTGGTATATCCGCTGTTATTTCCTTGGATACATGTATAACCCGGACATATTGAAACGCGGGGAGTTATTACTTTACCTACTGAATCTATCAAATGCTGATATCGTGGCCAACAACTTCCATATACCGTGTACAGGTCAACAGATATACTGCGGGACATCTAGATCACATCTTCTATTACCCCCCCCCCCCCCCCCGCCACCTTTTCGACATTGCATATCTGGTTAAATTTATTATTAATATACCACAAATAAATGCTACTTTCGTTAGTGAGAACCTTTTTATTTTAATAGTTTAATGTATTTTAGTAAAGTCTTTTTTTGAATAAAACTTTATGGATTGCTTATTAAAAAAAAAGTCCACTTATTTCACATTAGGTGAATTTATTGACTATTTAAGTCATTCTTATATTCGAGATAAATCCAACAGATTGCTTCTTTTCACTGATTTCAGAGTGTTGGGGGACACTGTTGCGGCTCCGCGTATAGATGCCACCTAAAAAGTAGAGATGTGCCTGCTGTTCGTATCCGACAAGATAACAACACGTCTAGCGAGATTAAACATATTTAGATATTTACGTTGTATGCCTCTTGTACAGAGGTGCTTCTTCGCCACAGCGTAATACAAACCTGCTTACGCGATGCGCCTCAAGCTATTTATTGGTTAAACCCATTAATTTACACATATTTTAAAATAACTCAGAACACTGACAACACATCAGTGCTACAGTCGGATAAAAAAGGTTAAAATTGACGGACTGCATTAAACACATGTTGTTAAGCAGTAAGCTTATAATGTAACATGTAATGTAAGAACATTACATGTTAAGTAAGGAAAGGCTAAATAATAAAAATAAACGTGTAATACTAGAATAGGGGAGGGTGCGACTACCTCCTTCACCTGTATACAGGACGCGTTACTGTCAGTTTTATTAACTGTCATCAAATGTCCATTGACCTTTAGAATTCGTTTTTACAGAGTTATTTAAAATGTAACAATTTGAATATCAGCAACACAAAGACCGTCTCGGCTACCATCTCGTTATAGCCGCATGGCTATTTTTGTTCGAACAAGTATGCTATCAATAGTTGCGGCACACGCGGCGAGACAGGTAACGGAAACATTACACATTCTACATGCATATAAATAATACCCGCGAATACATAACTTAGACAACGAATAAGATATTAAGACATTAAGATATGTTTAATAAGACAGAAAGACAGCAGGTCTACTATGCTAAAAGGTAAAACGCGCCCAAAACGCGAAAGAATAGGCATGCAGTAAGGCCTACATGTAACAGTGTTCATTCTAATTGGTTGCATTGTCATTATGATAATCGTTGCTTATTTTATAAAAATCAAATATCACCTGAAATAGTGTGTTAGGTACCAACCCCCCTTCGCCCCCAGTTAACCCTTAACAATATTATACAGAGCGTACAGGTTTAGACCGTGGTCTGTAAAGCGTAGACATGGGAACCTGTTGTTCGCCTCAGCCGTTAATGAGAAATTAATTATAATCTAATAATCTAAGGAGAACACAGATTTCAACAACAAAGAACCAATGATTTCAAAGACGCGAGTGGGTGAAGCTATATTTAATATTTTGCTTATATCCTTGTGGATAGAAGGGTGCTTCGCGGGGGTTTTGTACAGCGGTCCAAAGCTGTGGAATATTATAAAAACCGCAAATAATAGCATACGTATAACGAAATAACACTGGCGTGAAATAAGGAAATAGATATATGTAAGTCCGTAGCGACATGGCTGTCTTAGCTCAGCTGGAGCTAATCTGCTAAGCTGAGCATTTCTGGCTCTCAGAACACCAGGTAATCGTGCAAATCAACCTCCGCCGCAAAGGCATTAAGAGTACAACGGCTACGAGCCGCATCCAGCATTGTGTCCATAACGAAGCCCCATAGAAAAGACTACCTCTTCAGTTGGGTCAATATTTTGTTTTTATATCACGATAAAAACAACTGAAACGGATACGACAAGAGAGCACGAAAAAAAATCCGGTTTTCTTTCCTGCAACGAGGCGGCTTTCTGGTAGCCAGAGGGTTAATGTAACAGCGGCCGTGGCGGGTCAGTCCTCCAGTGGCGCCGCCTGTGAACAGAAGTTGGTTGCATCTCAGCAGCGTCCCGTGGCGCCATCTCTTGACAACAGTCAGTGAGATGTTGTGCTGCTCACCAGGGCACACCGGGACCAAATTTTAATAACTGCAGACACAGGGCTCGATTTTTGCCAACAAATAATAAAAAATTGCAGGAAAACAGACGCCACAGGCAAAATCGACCTTGGCCCACATGGGGGTCGAACCCACGACCTTCGCGTTATCAGCACGACGCTCTAACCAACTGAGCTAATGGGCCAAATCCACGCGCGGTAAGTCAAAATTAAGAATATTAGACTATGGAACGACAAATGGACAATCGACATCAATATAAAAATGTTTTTATTACTTCCATAGTTATACTACATACAGTTACATGTATATACATGATGTAACCGAAATGGCGTTCGATTAGCGAGCATGACACCCACATATACATAACAGCCTTATATGCTGTTGTGTCTGTAGTGTGTGTGTGTGTGTGTGTGGCGTAGCACCGTACAGGACAGTCAAAGCTATCTCGATCAGGCGATCAGCTCAGACTGTCTACCGCCGTCTACATCACATCTGACTGACCCGCTCTAAGCTCTTACAGGCGTCCTTCAGCTTACCAACCAGATCCTACAAGAAAATTGAAAAAAAGACGTTTCTTGAATTTTCGAGCGAGGTATCGCAAAGCAAGGGGCATCTAGTGCAGTGCTGCCATCTAGTGAATGCTAGTGCGATCAAGCGGGTGAGTACGGGACGATGATGCTGCCACCTAGCGAGTAGACACGCGACCACGTGCTGCCATCTGGTGAGCAGCGCACAAAGCTTTTGTTTTGCGATTGGGTGCAAGCCTGCAGCGGGGGCGCGCAGTTAGAAATTGCAATATTCAAGGAGAGGACTCCCTTAAACTGTGAAATACAATGTATTACATATTATCTCAACTAAGGATATATGATGACGAGAATATGAAGCAACACAGGATAAATCCTCGTGTGGATAATAATGAACCAAACACGTTGTGGGCGGTTGGGGTATTATCTTGACTGACACACGTTAGTCTAAAGAGCTTTTTGGTAGTTTCAATATTATATTCAATACCTACTTCATACTTGATAACAAGATTCGATCAGTCAGAAAATCTAAAAAGCTATACTGCCACCAGTCACACTACATCATCTATTTGGTCACTGTTCTAAAATTGTTTGTAATAACATAAATATAAATTTATAAGAAAAAATATCATATCGCAAAATACAAACTTGCAGGTGGTTCTCTATCTACATGTGTTTTAACCCTTTAACTGTTATATCATGTGAGATCTTGACGATTCATTCAGAGCAGCTTAATGTGAGTACCTGAAGTTGTTCCTGTGTGCATGCAAATTCTATGTCTTTAGTTCCGTCACTGCCGCATTCCTGAAAAGCAACAGAAGTTGATTAGGAAGATAAATCGAAAGGCTAATTTACACAGTACATTCAACAACTTGGGCTTTGTTGGCAACCTTGTTTACATGTAGAGATCATACAAGCAATGTTGAACACCAAGATCAGCTACCAGGCCCCAACGGTGACACATGTGTTTTATGCTCAACAGGTTTTCACGCTAGAGACTTTTTAACAAATTGAAACGTCATGAAACCATAACTTTTTGTAAATAGAAACAAACAAGTAAATCAGTCTATTCCAGTATTCCCCCTGCTCAGTCAGGGTGGCCTAACACTTTAACTCTAGGGCATGGCGTTTGTGTAACAGTAACCAGTTGTTGTACTACACATTTCACACAGCTTCCCATATATACCACTCACCTCAGTTTTCAAAGAGACCATATAGGTCGGTTGGTTGACCTTCTCAACATGGTTATCCTAAACAAATGCAAATCGTGGTAATCAATTTCGATGCATTAAATCAATCAATACATCACAAGCCAATTCTTGGTGTTAATTATAGCTCAATTAGACGTGATGATATAACTAATTCGGTCAGAAATGCAGACATGTTTTGAATACTCGACATTAGAGTTTCTCAAGATTCTTTCAATATGTGCTAAATTTTCACGTTAAGTTTTTTTTTTATAGGGACTGATCTTTTCGCAAACCATATATTTTTCTTACCTTTTTTATTTTCAGAGGTCTGCAAATTATTGATCTCAAGTTTGGTGCGGCACACTAATTTTAATGTTATGCACTCATTGATTACCAATATTGATGTTATTTCAGTAAAATTACCTTGATGTAATAATCTAGACGCCAGTCGACATCCACAATGTGAGGTGGGTTGTTCCCAGTACTGAAATAAAGCCAAATCAGTGTGAAACTATCTACAGCTAATAAATAAACCACCCTTCTGTAACATACCAGCTTGTCACTTTTTTTTCACAGGGTGCCATATCAGCTGTCAAAGTGTGCCATATCCCCTGTCAAAGTGTGGCATACTAACTGCCGCAGTGTGGCATACTAACTGTTGCAGAGTGGCATACTAACTGCCGCAGAGTGGCATATCAGCTGTCAAATTTGGCATACTAACTTCCGCAGAGTGGCATACTAACTTCCCCAAAGTGGCATACTAACTGCCGCCGAGTGGCATATCAGCTGTCAAAAAGTGGCTTGCTATGCGCTACAGACTGGCATACATTCACATTTTGAGTTCTACACACTGGCCTAAAGCTATTTCGACAACATCGTACAATATCACACATTAATATACATTATCACAGATTTTCACGCGCAGCATATACATATATAATTCTGTTTCACCAAAAATGTTCACACCCACATCTATTGAACTTGTTCAAGGGCAAGTCGTGCAAGTCGTTATTACATGAGCATTGTACTGTAATTATGATTGTATTGTCGAAATGGAGCATTTTTTAACAGATTCTGCGAAGGCATATAAATACACAGTAACGGTATGGCTCTGTACGATTCGACCAAGCTCCATGCTGGTTTACTAGCCAGTTTACCGGATGACGATTGATGAACGCAATTAGAAAAAACAGATAGCATGCTTTTGCTGTTTTCCTTTTTTTGTCTCATATCAAAGGGAATGTAACGCACTTAAAACAATATGACAATAGCGCGAGTTTGCGGGGCGTTAGGCAATTTATTGGCCCGACATCAAGCTGTAGCAGCCCGCCAATTTTCATTATCGGCCCGAGGCCGCAAGGCCGAGGGCGGATAATGAAAATGAAGGGCTGCTACAGCTTGATGAAGGGCCAATAAAATGCCTAACGCCAAGCAAAACTCGCGCTATTACTATTATTACGAGTTGAATTTAAACTAAAGGCGTTGACTTGTCTCTGCTTCTTTGGTTTAATTTCCGCATGCAACGACCAAAGTAAAGCATTTTGGGACTGACTGTCCGCAAATCGCAAGCCTTTCCACATATTGTTGGCCAGTCGCCTTTTTATACCATATATATGTTGCCAAGAAACATAGCATGTGCAACTAGGCAACTAGTCATGGAAGCGGGCTATTTAAAGCTATAACTACAATTCTTTTGTGCGTGACGTCATATTTCATTGTTCTATGCAGCGTCGCCATGGCAACGATTGTCGATTGCATGGGCAGCAGGGCGGTTTGGGTCAGAATACGGCATTTTAGAGGCGTTCAGATGTAACGCTATTGTACTAGTTAACATGACCACCAACTCGTAATAATACCGCATAATCAGAAATGTGGAATAATATTTTTCAATAAATACTAATCTGCTCACACAGGCATTGCTGCATGAGGACTACTTACCATGACAATAGTAACCGCAGATCTTGCTTATAATGCTGAAAAGATAATAAAAAAACATATACCTTTCTAATGCGATGACTTATTGGTCGCACAAACCCAATACAAAATAAAATATTATTCGGCAGTACAATATGAGGACGAAATAAAATATCAATGTATTTAATTTAAAACACTGCAATCTGTGATAGGAACACCTTCTGAGGATCTTACTGAATAAATCTTCCCGAATGTTGCAGTTCTCTCGGCACTGAACTTTATGTCTTCTAATATGTGTCTGGAATAAAAAGTATGTAGTTTTCAATCTGCATACAATTAATGTGACAAGTGGTAATAGTATTAATGATAAGTTTTATTGGGAAGGGCTGATGAAAGACCTGTTTTTATATATAGGGTATATGGACTCCACAGATTCTTTAATTATTTTACAAGATTTTCTTCTCTAGGAATAATGGGCAGTATAAGGGATTGAGAAACCCCATCGCAAGTTACTACTACTATCATATATGAAAAGATCAAATGAGAAACATTAGATACATTGTTGCTAACATGTCTAGACAGCAATTATTAAGAATTCATACTTTATGATGCCTGTTGTATACTCACTCAAGGCTCGTCACATCTTTATCATGCTTTGCACATTCCAGAAGTAATGTGACAAGGGTACCATGAGCATGCTTCAGGACTGCTTGGTCTAAGCCACTTAGCTGATCACATCCTGTAATGAAACAAGTTCTCATATGAATAGGTTCAATTTGAACAACTGTCTATGAGGATTTTTTTTATTATAACACTGACTCCTGATACTTTAAGTATAAGGCAATATGCATAATGTGTTTTATGTAGTTTTTAGGTCTCCTCTTAACAGTCCGGGTCAAGACATCCTGTGCCTGGCTAAGCTAGTGAAAACTGAGAAAAAACTGACAAATACTATACAGGAAGAAGAACAGAAAGAAAAGAGAGAGATTTTAACTCAAACAAGCAAATAATCCCTTTAAACAATATATATCAATTTGATTGTATAAAATACTCTGAAAGTTAGTTATTGCATATCAAGCTCTTTCCCGCCAAAACTAAAGAGGTCAAAATATGAAGAAGAATCAGTCCTTGAATCATCCAAAACTTTTTTTGTCTATATTTCACACATTCTAAACTGTTTATTGGAGTCTCTTAGCCTTGCCTGTGATATCAATTGAGCAAACTTTTTTTTTTTTTATAGATACCAAACAAAGACAAGCTATAGCATCTGCTCACTTTGGACATGGGTATGAGGGAGGGCTAAGTAATTTTGATTTGTATATTTCTTCTCCCCAATGGGGAGTGGCCCGATCCTGGAGGTACTGCAATACCAGGCCAACCTGTGGCATGGGTGGAGCAAACCCCTTACACCTCGCCCATGTCCAAAAATCAGTTTAATATCGAAGTGGTTCAGTGTGCCATGTATCAGGTACTATTATATTATAATGACATGGTGTGAAACAAGTTATAAATTGGCCTGTAGTTATGGTGCCAGTGTGGCCGGTGTTTCGCCAGGAACCACAGGTTTGTAACTCAGTAGTAAACATCATCAGTTTTTATGCATCACGAGGCATTGTTATAAGAAGCAATGCTGCGACTGAGTTCTGCAGTGTTCCGGGATAGACATGTTTGCCATATATCACAGCCAAAGCAGCAATGTCTATTACGTTTCTAAATTTATAGAATGAAACGATCAAGTTTCCTGCAAATTGTGATATATATGTCACTTGGGATTAGTTTTGGTGGAAAAGAGTTGATATGCAACATTAGACTAATGTTTAACACTGATATCTAAATTAAAGGTTCTTAAAGATTTGCTTGGGTTATTGGTGGCCCGCCAGAATTTGAGAACAATTACTTGTATTAGCCAGAACTTTTACCAGCAAATATCTTGGAAGGATTCAGTTATACCTGCCTGCCCGGCATTTCCTAGTACAATATGTATGTGTGAAACATGAATAATAGGACTACATTTTTCATGGTCCCCCTTTATGTTACATATATGTATGAAATAAAGGTATGAAAGGATTGGCTTTCCATTGTGCCATATCACCTGTGTAAGTAAGAACGGGAGTGTTTATCATAAGGTGTGTCAGCTGTAGTAGTCCATGTCATAAAAATATGGTATGTAAATAACCAGGAGCATTTCTCATTGTCAATATCAAATTGTGAGCGTTTTGATTTGCTTCTAGCCCTTGTGATCCAAATGCCTTTTTTGGGGCTGGTGACAGTTAACAACACAGGCACCATAAATCAATAGAGGGTAGGGGGCCCCACAGCGTATACAAAATACAGTCTCCTGATCCCATATACGCATACAAACACATTAAGCTTACTCATCTTTCATCAAACTAGTAAGCTTATATGGACTTTGTGTAAACAATTTAATCAGCAGCGATATCTGGCAAAATAGCCCCATCCAACCAGTACCCGTTCAGAGTCAAATATCTACTGCCTGGAAAAATAACTTCACAAAATGATTAGGCAACTCCACTCAAATTCAACTTTAATTGCTTTTTGGCAGTTCCCATAAATACTGTAAATATGTAGATCGGGGGGTTAGGTAGGTGCCCATGAGACCATATACAGATATACCCCTGTATTACATATACGTTTCCATTATTAGATCCTTTGCCATCCTTTCGGGAAAAGCTGATTATGCGAAAATTTAATTGGCGTCAATGGGACGTGTATCGCTGCGAAAAGATACTTAAAGCATTAAAGCCTGTCTATAGACAAGACATGATATAAAGTCCAGGCCGCGAAAAGACACTTAAAGCATTAGTCATAGTAGAAGGGCAAGCCAAACTTGATCAAATCAAAAGAAAACTTTAAGGCGATACATGTCCCTTTGACGCTGATTAAATTGTCGCGTAATCATCTTTTCGCGAAAGGATCTCAGAATGTAAACATGTATGTAACATTGCATGTCAAACATAGAGGCAGCCCATCGCCTTTTGCCTTGAAAAATTTGACAGAAACTTGTAACATTCTTAGGATGAGGATTTACTAGCCACCTGATTTCGTCTTGTGGCGCATCGACTAACGTCTCCAACTGCACGCGACAGATTACGCCACCTAGTGAGGTAATGGGCAAGTGTCGATCAAATATGCCGGCAGCCCACCAATCGCTGAATGGGGTCTGTGTTAAAATATTTGTTAAACAATATATATAAACCTGATTAAACAATATATTGCTTACGTGCAGTAAAAACAGGGAAACCCAATTAGCTTGATCAGCAGCTTTAACTGAGGATTTATCGGCATTTCAGCTGTCTTTTCGCAAGATACTGTATTTTCGCGAAAAGACATGTCTTTTCGCTATAAAGTGCATGAGACCACTTCCACGCTACTGCCAGTTTTGGCAATCACTGGCACTGCCACTGCCATTACCAGAGCTGGCCTAAAGGCCAGAGCCGACAGCTTGCAGAAAGTCAGCGATCGTGAGTTTGTAAAAAAAATCACCAGAAGCTCAATTATGTCATGTGTTTGTCACCTATCTATGAATACCTACATAACTGAAAACTTTTCATAATTGAAAAATATCTGTCCAATAGTCCCAGTGACTTTTGTAAAAGACTCAGCACTCATTTTTGTCAGAGCACCCTGTCGCAAGGACTGTTTTCAGCCGCCTTTGCCGTTGTGCTCTGAAGTCCACAGAGGCAAATATTAGTGGCCCCACTCCGTGTAGCACGTGCTGTCTTCAATTGCCTGCTTTCAGACCCACGAAAAAAGTCACTTTGACCAATCGTTGAAAACAATCATGGCGCCTAAGCAGTCCGCATAGACATTGGGCTCTCGTTATGAAGCCCAACTATTCGCACATAAGACATTTATTTGCGAAAAAGCAAGCTACAAATGAAAAGTTGAATGATTTGTAAGTCTTAGTTATGTTAGTTTTAAAGAAATGAGAAAACAGCAAAGATGTTATTGTGAAATTGCAATTTTTCATGACCCCAGGAGAGTTTCATCGGCAAAAAAGCTGGTATCTGCTGCCACTTTAGTGCGAGCCTGTGAGTGATGAAGTGGCCTGTCGTAACCACTGGCACTGCCACTGGCTGGTCTGCAACAGTTTTGAGCGATAATGAAAACCAATGACAAAGTGAACCACACATTTGGTGGCGACAAAGTTTACCTTGAAAACAGTCTGTTTTCTCTTGCTTCACTAGACATTCGCAAGTTCTTTCCACGACAACGGAAAATAAATTATCAGGAATGTGGGCGGTATCGCCTAAAATATGGAGACCGTCTGTCACATGAGCTGACAGCTCCATGTTTGTGTTGTGCGACGCCGCAATCCTGATTAAAACTGTTAATTTTGTTCTTACCCATTTCAACCGTCTGGGTTCTAGCTCCGCGCCCAAAATGTACAGAGCAAAGTCCTTTGCCTATGGCCTTGCATACGAAAGACCCATTGCAAAAGACCTTGCGGAAGCATAGATGTCATTGTATTTTGTGTACCTCAAAGACATTTTCTTCTTTTTCACTTGTACTAATCTAATTAAGCTTACGTTCTTTTGTCCGATAGCGGATAATAAAAAAAAGACACGGTGTGGAAAACCTTGGTGAGTTCGGGAATACGGGAATAGTCGCACACCGTGGAGCTCAGACCCCCCCCCCCCCCCCGCGCCTTTATGAAGGCGAAACAAAATCAAATTTAGGCCATCTAAATCGTGGACTCAAGCCCCCCCCCCCCCCCCTCACCCGTTCGTCAAAAGAATTAATTAAGGACCACCACCCCTTGGTGGACCCCCGTCGCAATTTTGTTCAGAGCCCTGCCCCCCGATCGTCGCAGCTTAATTTCCCTCCCTTTTCATATTCCTGGATCCGCCCCTGCATAACCGACCGCGGAGTCTGTGGCCCGATTGTACGCGGTGCATTTTACTCCCGGACCCTCCCAACACAGAGGAGGATCAAGAGGATTTCCAACCCAGGCCAAAAAAATACGTTAAATATATATTTAACATAGCAAGCCTTAGCAAGCGATGTGTAAATAAGAGAATAAAATAAATAACAGAAAACGTATCCGTGGATTTATTGGTATGATTTTCATGGTTTGTGCAGTTCAACGCTTTCAAGCGGAACACGGATTTTGCGTTCGGTTTATCTTGATCCGCAAACGAGCGAATAGTTGGACTGCGCACGCTCGAAATATCTGATCCGATTACTCCGTTCGCATACCCGAACGATACCCTTAGGCGACATAATGGAATTAAGCATGTTCTTTCCTTTTCGCGCAAATAATTGTGAGCTCGGTCAACATATATGTTAGCTTAGCCACAGCAACTTTTTACTCGGTCACCCTGCCAAAATTTCCTAGCTATTTTGCCTCCACCCCGGTTTTAGCTTAACCGTCATGCAAGTTCCGTCCGAAACCCAGAAGGCGGAGCTTCTAGGTTTCGGCGATGGAACTACTTGTTAGCACGCCCATCGGGTGGGACATTAGACTTGTACACTTAACAAGGTGATTCGATGGTTGATAAAGTAAGATTCCGTAAAAATCTTGTAAGCATGTTGTATATTCTATTTATTTGGCAAACACTCGTGCACAGAAGTTTGAGTGGCTTGGGTTGTTATTAAATCAGGCTATTACATAGAATTATACAACTATCATTGACTTAATTTGTATCGTACAAATTTGTACATGTATAGCTGCGTCTTTAAATGAGAATATCTTTCTTTTTCGACTCACCAGAACATGCTTTAATATGTCCCACAGTGCTTGACTTTCAAGGGCGTTATTTATCGCTTAACATCTTAATCGACTAACGTTTTGTCGGCTTTAAATGAGAATATCTTAAGATGATCAATCTACAACACCACATATGGTACTATTCAACAAACCAGTATACATTCAGTCTTTCACTCCCCATGTCAATTATCATTTTTTCGACTCACCAGAACATGCTTTAATATGTCACACAGTGCTCGACTTTCAAAGGCGTTATTTATTGCTTAACATCTTACTCGACTAACGTTTTGTGCGTGCCATCGCAAAACGGGGCATTATTTGTCTGCTTACAATTACATAAATAAAAGTCTTTCGACTCTTCCACTGTGAATTTCAGAGGGCGAAACTTCGGTATTCTCTTTTCCAATGACGTTCCTTCTCTCTCTTTGTGAGATCCATCACAAAACGGCTGTAAAGAAACCATAAAGCCACCTAAAATCATTATGTAATCATAGCTGGTGACGTGACAGTCAATGTATTAAATTGATCGATTGACAAAATTGCAGCAGCATAATTTATATAGAGGTCTATAATATAATTAATAAAACACAAACCTAATAAATACAATTAACATAACCATACTACATAATATCATTAAAAAAACACATCACATGGAGGGCAGCAGCACTGGGTCTCAACAAGTAAAACAAGCTTTCAAACGAAATCGAAAGATTGATCGGTTGTATATTCAGGCCGCTTTATAAATTAACCAATTCTGGTCATATCACGTTAATGGAAGAAGAAGGAATGAAATAGCGGGGCCATGTCCCCGGGCTAACCCCATACCCTTTGATAAGAAGCACATGGGATCTTTATCCTGCGACGACACAGACGAAATCCAAAAAGAGATTGAAGCTGCAAGACCCACGAATACTATACAAACCTGTTTTTTGCTGTAACCACACGTGCACCAGTTGTACCGTTTGTCGGCTTCAAGGGGTATCTTGATGGGCTTTTTGTCATACACGCGACCTTTAGGTTGCTGGGCGGCATACTCCCCGGGATATTTCTCGGACTCGGGGTGTTTCCTGCCCTCCCGAGCCCCTTGACCATCCTCAGCTGCAGGGCGGTAGGAGAGGATCTCCTCGTCTGGATTAGGAGTGTCTGGCCGACGGTACTTGGTCCTCACCTGAAATGGTTAAATAGTAATTGTCACAAGTGGTCAGCATCTAGAATTTTTAGCCCGAATTATTAGAAAGATGGATTTCTATTATGAATTACTTCGCCAGCTCAACGGTATTAGCCAAAGACCTGTCTGCCTGACGAATGGGCGGGCAATTTCAATTTTGTCGGGCAGATTTTTAGTTTGGCGGGAACTGAAGTGCTGTATGCCCGCCCAAAAAGGGCCCTTTGATCAGGAGGTTTAGAAGAAAATCATTGCGCTCACAATTTTATAGGACATTGAGAACTGCTTTCTCTTAGAACCTGAAACCATTCGGTCTGCAGTGAATTACACTACCTCTTGCCATGGCGACACAGGACAAGGTGACAGTAACTTTGCCATAATACTGCAGCAGAGTAGCATTGTTTCATATTTTGCCAAACAATGATAATCACACTCAATGTTCTGCTTGTCATTGTATATATAAACTATTTGTGATGATGTTATGACAAATATAAGTTTGAATGGTTTCAGAAGTGTCAGGCGGTATATACCAATGCGCATATATATTCAGACCACTGTGGGGATATACCTGAGTTACCAAACAAATGCGTCCACAGCCTGGCACAGAGGATACTGATGTGAAATGCTGAAGTATCTGCCTATGCGCAGCTATCCATGTATGCTTATATAAAATACATCATATTGAGAGCCTATCCGATCCATGTATTTGTACGATGCCATTACAGGGGCGGATCCAGGAATTTGAAAAGGGTGGATCCAAACTCGCAAGTTTGGAAGGGGGGGCCAGGGCTCTGAACAAAATTGTGACCAGGGGATCCACCAATTTTGGACTTTGCGAATGAGTATGTGAGGGGGTGGGGGTGGGGGGGAGAGGTCTACAGAGACAATCCTGCATACCACACCAGGCAGGATATAACCCATTACCAGATTACTTTAATATTATGGTCAGAACAGCCATACTACCAGAACAGCAGTATGGGTTAGGGTAGGTGGGGTGGCAGTCTATAGGGGTTGGGATGGGGGAGGACAGGGTGGGGTGATTGGCCAGAAGAACGAACCAACTACATACAATGCCACCAAGCTTCCTCTGCCGCCTATCGCCCCTCCCCGCTCACCCATGCTATGGGGTGGGGAGACCATATGGTGTACATCCGAACCGGCCGCAGACGAAGCTGGCCGCCATCCAAAAACAGACGGTGGGAGGGGGTGGGTAAGGGGGGTGGGGGTCTTTGTCTCGGCAACTTGCTTTCAAGGCACTTTGGACAAGAAGGCAAAATCATATAGACTTCAAGATGGCGAATCAGTTTTCCCCACTGTCACGTGACGTGATTTTTTCCAAAATGGCCACGCATACGATGACAACAATCAAAATGTCGGCCTTGTTTAGGCGCAATAACTCATCACAAAATCAATACAAAAATCTAACTTGATTTTAATTTGGTACAAGAAACTTATAAATCATAATCTATTGCTATAAATTATCGTATGGTTGGGTGAATCACGCTGGAAAAATAATTCCAGATAATAGTGGAGGATGTTAAGCCGCTTAATCAGTGTTAATTAACAACCCGTCCCACCCGCTCAAACGACCTCAACTGTAAATTAACCTTAATCCCTCCTTTCAAGTTTGCCACTCCACCTCACAACCACCTGACCAACCAAGCCCCCACAGAAAACACCCCTAGCCGCCATCCCATCCCCCACAACCTGCCACTGGTGGTCCGTAAAACGTCTTGCAAACACACATACAGGTGATCAATCTTTTTGATTGCTTAGAAGAATTCGATAGCTAAAAGATTGATCTATACAAAAATGTTATATTTAACCCCAATGTACCTCCAGATGATTCAGAATTTCCAAATACGCCTATTCTGTTTAAAAGTCCCTGTACGAAACCCAGGCTGGAACCGAGACCCAACGGCGGAACAGAATTATGGGTCTCCCGAGGCTAGGCCTGGCCCACAGGCGCTGCAGATTGACTGACACAGGCCGGGGGGGGGGGGGGGGGGGTTGCGCCACGCCTACATAGAACAAAGGTGAGGTATTGGGGTCTGAAGCGGGTGCCTGTCCAGGCGCTTGGGCTAGAGTTGGATACCTTCTTGTTCTATGTAGGCGGTGCGCGACCCCCCCCCCGCACCCCCCCCTCTCCCCGCACCCCCCCGGCCTGTGTCAGTCGATCTGCGGCGCCTGTCCCTGTCACTGTGTCAGGCCTGTGGCCTGGCCCGGGGCCATGCACCCTCGCCGCGATGTAAATAAAATAACTTTCTACTTCTAAGTTCTGGTAACGGCAAACTGACAACCCAGAAACATGAAGTTGTTCTCTTCGTCTCAGACTAGACGTAAGCTTACATTGTTTATTTGTACCGCTGACAACGGCGTGACAAGCTGATAGAAACGACCGGCAACGCTTTGAATTTGCAGCAACGACATCGTTCTGTTGTAAACAACCTTCACCTTTGAGGTGGCGTCCTTGACATTCACGGAGGCAACAAAAGGAAACTAAAATGTGATTGGCTGAAAATGTTATTCGCCCCGGCGCGTACATTCTTGTCTGTCGTTGACAACAAGGCAGGTTAGCAACCGCTGGAAACCAAGCATTACTTTCGCGGCGGACACGGGACACTGCAGTCATCTTCTTCATTTACAAAGTCGTGCCTTTAGTTCCTGAATCGCCAAAGCTTTAAGATGAGTCAAAGACAAGTTTTGCAAGGTAAGAAACAATGCTGACCGAACCTTCTTTGTTTTGTGTTCATTTGCTTTCGCGGTTTTGTAAACTGGTAAACAAAGAAAGTCAAAACTCCGAAAGCCCCCCAACACTGTCAAATCAACACTGCCAAATCAACACTGCCAAGTGCTGCAACACTGTCACCAGATCACTGGCAACAGCAACAGTTCATCTCGATTTTGAAAGATAAAGAAGCTTAGGCCTGCCATATCCGTGTTTATGCTGACTGTCAGTGTCAGAACAGCGGACAGAATTGAGAATAGGTAAAATAATAATTGACATTGTCATTGCCATGCAGTTTTTGGGAGTTTTGAAATTGACTTTGGGTTGAGCCAAGTTGAGGCAATGAACCAGTACAGGGCAATAACACAGAAGTCTGTAGTGTAGAAAGAGCAAACTGCAGCGATAGACAACTTAATTCGCAAATCATAGTTCAGATTATTCCCCTATGGGGCGCCATATACTGCTTATGCAATACCTTCTGTCAATATATGGCATGTTCTGTATTCAATTAAATAATATCTGTGATTCTAAAGTAAGGTAAAAGACAAATTTACCAAAATTAAATCCATTTACTCTCAAAATTGAGAGTGCTCAGATATTTACAGAGGGGCTGCAAGACCCAAAGACCTAATCAATTTAATCATACTCTGTAATAACAACCAGGTTATTCTAGCCATGCATCCATGGCTATGGTTGAAGAATCATAGCGATGTAGCATTCTATAGTGAAAAATCAACTTTATATGACAAATTGAATTATTTAAGTATAGCTTTCATAATTAGTTTCATTGATGTAAATGTACTTTTCTATATAGACTCTATAATTAATGATGTATGAACTCTTCCAAAGTTGTTAAAGTCTTCAAAAGGAGCTATAATTGCCTACTGGCATAAAAAAGAATAACAATATGCCACAATTTTTTTCACAGGAACTTGTTCACTGCACATGTGCAGGGTCATCATATGATATTATACGCCATGTTAATTGGTTCATTGTTCAGGG
This sequence comes from Arenicola marina, assembly GCA_964019135.1. Classification (NCBI taxonomy): domain Eukaryota; kingdom Metazoa; phylum Annelida; class Polychaeta; family Arenicolidae; genus Arenicola; species Arenicola marina. The sequence continues at coordinate 25,300,833 of OZ025259.1, forward strand.
ACCCAGTCATTGGGTCAGTGAAAACACATGTTTTCACATGAATTTCTGGTGACAGACTGGACTATTTTGGCCTTTCAAGAAAGGTTACTTATGTGATTAGTCATTACTTGTCAGGAAGTAATAAGAAAAGGATTAAGGTTCATTTCTATTATAAAACTTTTCCTTCTGCAAAGGAGAATCAGAGCTACACTTGGTCAATGTCAAACAACCCTGAAATGGGGTTGTTCCAGACTAGAATTTTACTATGCAATGTGACTGGGCTGTGTTTCAGCCCACACAGCCTAGGGTTCTGGGCTAAGGTTATTTAAATGATAGACTATAGCAATATTTATATTACTTATATAAATATATTTGCATTTTTTTATTTTTCAGTCTTCGAACAGTACCAGAAATCTCGGACTAACTTTGTCCAAACTGTGGCTGAGCTGGCAACTCGACCTCAAAACATTGAGATTCTTCAAAATGCAGGCGTTATGTCCTTGTTGCGTCCTTTGTTACTTGACATTGTACCAACCATTCAACAAACCGCTGCTCTAGCCTTGGGAAGACTGGCAAATTATAATGATGACTTGGCAGAAGCTGTTGTGAAAGGAGACATCCTGCCTCAGCTTGTCTATTCCTTAGCAGAACAAAATGTAAGAATTTGTACTGATCAAGAACAGGAAGTCTGACAACATGATCTTTAATTTATAAAAATGTATTCAGGTTTTCTTTTACTAGTCATATTTTGTAATGAAGTCATAATGAAACTGTACCAATAATCTATTTCTCTACAATGGAGTATAAAATATATTTAAGATTATAGCATTCCAGTGGTTATAACGTGAATGAAATATAGGAATCTGCACCTCAATTTGATTACCATTGTCTGTGTATTCCACTTGCAGAGATTTTACAAGAAGGCAGCAGCATTTGTTCTTCGAGCTGTTGCTAAGCACTCACCTCAGCTGGCTCAGTCTGTTGTTGACTGTGGTGCACTCGATGCTCTTGTCATATGCCTTGAAGAATTTGATCCTGGAGTAAAAGAATCTGCTGCCTGGGCTTTGGGCTACATTGCAAGACACAATGCAGGTTAGTAAAATTTGCTGCTTCAAACTCTGATAAAATATCTTGTTTCTCTGGTTCTTTTATGAAATTTATCTGGCCTTATAGTTTGATTAACATTCAAAATATGCATATGGCATTTGGTTTATCTCAGCACAAGTCTAAGACATGATCAACACCATCTAAATATCAGCTTTGTAACAAGAACTTGAAATATCAATATATTTGTGCACTGTTTGTTTTTGCTGATGTATATCATCTAGCTGTTCCCACATGGTATGGTTTGTTGTGACCATCGATTTTGTTTGCTAGAGCTGTCCCAGGCGGTGGTGGATGCTGGGGCAGTGCCCCTACTGGTACTGTGTATCCAGGAACCTGAATTGTCCCTGAAGAGGATCGCTGCCTCCGCCCTCAGCGACATCAGTAAACACTCCCCAGAACTGGCCCAAACGGTGGTGGACGCAGGAGCCATCGCGCATTTGGCGCAGATGATCCTCAACCCTGACGCTAAGCTAAAGGTAATTACGCCATCACCCCCCCTCCCCCTGCCTCCAATCTAACGGTCAGTGGGGGACTATTACCGTAACCCCGACGCCAAGCTGAAGGTAAGCCATCACCAATCTAACGGTGAGTCGGGGACCATTGCCGTAACCCTGACACCATGTTGAAGGTTAATCTGTGAATATACTGCGATAACTCTAATACCAGCGTAACTCTAGCCAACAGTGACTATTGCCATGTAAAGTAAAGCCACACTGAATCGGATACTATCACAACACAAACCATACGCCAAGAAGAGAACGCAATCACCTATGACACGTTATTTATATAACGTTAGATATGACAAGATATTTTTCCTTTTCCACAGAGGCAAGTATTTTCCGCGCTCAGCCAGATCGCCAAGCACAGTGTTGACCTGGCGGAGATGGTGGTGGAAGCTGAGATCTTCCCAGCTGTTCTCACCTGCCTCAAGGACCCGGATGAATATGTCAAGAAGAACGTGGCGACGCTTATCCGCGAGATCGCCAAACACACGCCCGAGGTATCATACGTTGTCTTTGTCATGCTTTCTTGGCTCAGTTAGTCCAATCTACTGCACCAAAATGTCATAAGATGACCCGTTACTTAGAGAAATATCTTTAGATGACTACTTTATCGACGGTTTACGAGGAATATATTTTTCTGATACAGTAGTCAATGCGGTTTCCTCGGTCTGTAGAAACTCATTTTTCTATATTTAGCACATTCAGAAAATATACCGCATCTGTGCTAAACACTTTCAATTGGTGTAGTGGCTACGTCAAGCAGAAATAAAAGAATGTCTAGCTAAGAGGTCCTCTCTTTCCGAACAAAATTACATCAGTCGTCCACTAAACTGCTATTATTAATTACGCTGCGACGTAACGTAATAGTATATTCGTTTTCACTACGCACTGTTTACATTGATGTTACAGTTGTCTCAACTGATCGTGAATGCGGGCGGCGTGGCAGCGGTGATAGACTACATCGGGGAGACCAGGGGCAACGTGCGCCTGCCAGGCATCATGATGCTGGGCTACGTGGCCGCTCACTCCGAGAACCTGGCCATGGCTGTAATCGTCTCCAAGGTGAGCCACTTATTTTTAGCTGTCCTGCGCTGCTGTATTCCATAACTAAGTCGGTAGCACATACGATGGGTTTTCACCATCCCCATTGTCCGACATGATGTTTAGTTGTATATAAACATTTCTTTGTCTTACAGCTGTAAATAAACAACATTCCCATCTAACACACCACGTTCGCACACGTTGGTTTTTGGTTATAATCACGTCATCTCAAAGTTAACATCAGGACAACGTTGTTACAACATTTGTCGCAAACATTAAAGATATATTTTCTAGCTTTTATCCCATAAAAATAAAACCTTTGCCATGTGTAGTGACTAATAAAACTTGGCTGCATGGAGCAGTTTTTATAAATACAAATTGGTGAGAAGTCGAGAGTGGATGTTTGCCCAACGTTAGGACAACATTACCTGAAAAATTAGACATCATGAAAACAATATGTAATTGATTGTATTTGGCAATCATGCTTCTGATTAATTCATCATATACGTAGTTGTTTCTCACAGAAGGCACAATTTTAATACTGGACTGAATGTCGGATAACGTTATCTGAAAACGTTCGGGCAACGTAAAAAAAACATACATTTTCACGTTATCTCAAACCAAACCAAAAAAGAACGTTGTCATGACGTTAACTTGTTAGCTGGGTTTCTTGTCCTGCAGCAATATATAAACAACATTTTTCGTTTGTCCTTTCGCTGTATATAAACAAAATTTCTTGTCCTGCAACAGTACATAAAGGACATTTCTTTGTCCTGCAGCAGTATATAAACAACACTTCTTAGTCCTGCAGCTGTATATAAACAACATTTCTTTGTCCTTCAGCTGTATATTATATATTGTTTATTTATATACAAACCTTTTGTCCTACAGGGTGTGGTGCAGCTGGCCATTGCGTTGTCGGAGGAGACTGAGGACCACATGCAGGCGGCGGCGGCCTGGGCACTGGGACAGATCGGCCGCCACACCCCGGAGCACGCCAAGGCCGTGGCTGTCGCCAACGTTCTGCCCAAGCTCCTCTCACAGTGCTACATCAGACCGGACGCATCAGAGGACCTCCAAACGAAGGTAGCTATAATTATAAGTTTATTGCACTAAAATGCATCAGGCCCATGGTACAACAAATATATACAAAGGTAGTTAGAAGCAGCAGAGGTTGAATCAGATTTAGTTTAAGCTCTTGATACAAGTTGCAACAGACAGTTTTTAACATATTTCTATTCAGTTCATAGCCTATTAGTCATGGTTACACAAGAAAGTGTGCTGCATGCAACCAATCTTCAATAAGTTGATACAGTTCCCCAAAGCGTACGTTATCACCAATGTTAAATAGAAGTAGCACATGTAACACCTTTGTCACGAATGCTTCCACGATATAACCTAGAAAGACATTCATGTATACATGTGTGAAATAAACGAATTTTGGTCCGCAGGCGAAGAAGGCTCTTAAAAACATCCTGCAGAAGTGCGTTCACTTGCCGGCCTTGGAGCCTCTGTTGCACGACGCGCCGCCCAACATCCTGAAGCACGTGGTCGGCCAGTTCAGCAAGGTGCTGCCTCACGACGCCAAGGCCCGCAGACTGTTCGTTACCAGCGGCGGCCTGAAGAAGATCCAGGAGATCAAGGCGGAGCCTGGCAGCGCCCTGGCCGAGCACATGAACACCATCAACAACTGCTACCCGGAGGAAATCGTCAAGTGAGTCCAATTCGGTCCCCCACGGCATATTGAATCAACCTTTTTCTGAGGCTTCTGAAAAGTATTTTACATTGATTTCGGGGGAGAGTGGGGGGGGCTTTTAATTAATCTTGGTATCATTGAATTCCATTATATAATCGTTAATATGACACATCAATAAAGTATTACGTATGAACTTATGACAATGTAATTATCAAAAACCGTTGCTGGCTTCTCATACTTAATTTCTTAAGTTTCTTTTAATGTAGTTTTAATGTCCTAGGATTCATTTATGTTCAATTCGGAAAAAAAATTGCGTAGGTGCTCGTTACCAAAGTTATTACACGAAACCGATCCCTTCCTGACGAACTATTTTTTTCTTCCAGGTATTACTCCCCTGGGTATTCCGATGCTCTGCTGGATCGAGTCGAACAGTTCCAGCCACAATAGACAGCCAGATCGCCCGATGTTGTGACTCCATTATCGTCCGGTCCAATAACCTAAGGGGCCGGCTGCTCCGATGTGCACCGTGTGGAACATGTGACAAGTGAAAACCGAAAATATTTGGACCCCTGTGTCGTTTCATTCGATTATTGGTTGGGTTGGAATCATTCGATCATAATGGCAACAACTTGACGTCAAAATAAGTATTAGCAATGTAAGCCGAGGAAAGCTGTCTCGGTTATAGGATAGTTTTCATCAGCAAGTAGGGAGGTATTTCTGAACACATTTCCGTCAGTCCCTTTCAGTCTCATGATTCGAAGGGTACTCTCTTTGAGATAAATTTTGAGCCGTAGGTCAACATATGTGTGACCAACATATATATCTTGGTTTTCATGTATATAATATTGTTGGGGTTATAGTGAATGCACGTATCACTACTATATTGTTTATTCGATTACAGATCAGTGATGTTTCTGGAAACATCGCGTGCAATGGTTATACCTATATGTATATCGTCCACAATTATTTATCAATAAAAACTGTTGCAACTCAAAGTTTTATTTAAATGCGTATTTCCCGCTGAATTCGTTTTACACCAAAACGCCATCGTAAGGGTGAAGAATCGCAGGATATCCTCCACCCTTCTGCACGCTTTTTTGCTCAGGAAGTCCGACCGAAATGATTTGGTTTAGGTTATTATTGCAGGAATACAAATAAAAGAATGCAGTTACTTCAGTTAAAGATACACTTTGTGCCAGGAAAGTGTGGACTTCTTGTGTAATGAATACCTTTACTTGCATAACCAATAAAGTCTCCTACTTTGCGCTCAAAACCAAACCGTTGATAAGTGGTAAATGTCTATGATTGCTGTGTCCACACCATATTTTATCAAACAGCAACAAGAGCGCATCCATTATGTTTTACACGGGGAAGAAGTGGGACGAGATCGGTTGATAATCGAAGTAAGTAAGGGGGCGGGAGGGTATACATTTAAATTCTATAACGCAAAATAAAATCTATAAAAGTGATGAAGGATGGAGACCCATTACCGATAACCGATTTGCTCCAAGTTGCCCCAATGTGCCCCCTCCCGCCTCCCCCAGACACTGATCTTCGACGGGGTTTCGTTGTTTTGGCTAGACCCACTGGTAAGTTCTCCGGCTTTTGTTGCAACTTGACTGTCTTCATGGTCATTAATGCTCCTTTGTTTGTAACAACCCGGTAAAGAAACTTCAAACTAGACGGAGAAAACAACATATTTGTAAAGCAAAAAGATTAGTTTTTCTCCAAAGGAATTGATTTCAGAAATGAAATGGGTGGGATGGCAAAGCAGCTTCAGGAGGGAACGCGCGCTCTGAGCAGTGGCGCCCACTAGCGCGCACATGACAAAACAAAAATCGTTCACTAACTGGAGGTAGCTTTGTAACTTCCGGCGAAGCCGGTTTATCGCTGTGTCGGTGACTTGCAGAATTCCTTGTGAGGTTAAGTGAAGATATCCGCGTTCATCTTCAGTTTTCATCAATTAACTGCTGTTTGGTATCGCTTTTTGGATAAAGCCATAAACGTTCTGTGGCAAGATCGTCTCAGACAAGAACAATGGTAAGTGAAAGGGACTGAGAAGATAGATTGAATGTCGTTGTTTACATTTTATTTTCATACTTTGGGAGAAACATCAAAAGCCTTTAATGAATTTTTTTTTGGGGGTTAAAAAAGTATATTCGCACCATAAACGATTCTGCTTGAAGCTCACCTATTATGTAATTATGTCACATGAATTATTGGACTGTGTTGATGCACAAAATACAACTGTTGAGTAGTGGGCGATAATATGGTAGATCTGCATCTCAACTTTACTGCTGCTGACTAACCGGCCGAACCCTATAATGCTAGGTCACAGGGCGCCTTTCTTTGGACAGGACTGGTAGGCCACCCCAGTATACTCTTCCCGGCCTACCAGGGCTATGCTTTCAGCCCATATTTTCCACAAATTTGTCGCGATTGCTCTAAAAATCACTGAGGCGGTGAGGCCGGCGCGACAGCTCAGTGGGCAAGAGGATAAAGATCCCATGTCTTTCTTCGTAAAGAGTAGGGGGTTACCCCAAACTCTGGGTGTACTGCAAGGTTATCCTTTTTTAAGACATAAATAATATTTCTCCATGCTGACACTCCATTGCCAACAGATACTTTATCACAAATAGACTGAATCATAGACAATGAAATGCTTGATACTAAATTACAGTTGCTATGGCGCACGTGGCTGGTATAAATATAGAGCATCTATTGTTCAGAGCACATTCAGCGTCATAGCAACTACGTCATCTTATGACGTGTGCTTTAGTATATTTGCGAAAAACTGCGTTTGCTGCCAATGGAGTGTCAGCATGGAGAAATATTATTTGTATCTCAAAAAAGGATAATATCGCAGTACACACAGTTTGGTATCATTAAAATTGCATGGTGTTGCTTTCTCATGTCAGTGATTTTTAGAGCGATCACGATAAATTTGTGGAAAATATGGGCCGACACGACACGCTACAGCGTTTATGACTGACTTTAGACAGTCATTTTTTAATCAGCTATCAATATCTTATGCTATGTCGAATAGGGTATATATCGGCATACCAAATAGATAGGCGGGTATCCTAGCCCTGGTACATGCCTCTGATCACGCCTGTAAACGGAGCAAGGGTGAGCATGGTGATGGCCATACCGCTCACCAGACTTAAAATTAGAAATCGCAGACCGGTGGCTTAAGTTTAAAGGTCCTAACAGAATAAATATGCGGTGCCTACCCGTCAATATACTCTACTATATTCCTGAAGCTTTTATGATTTTTGTCAGACAGTCATTCCTTTGGTCGGTAGTGTATTTTCTTGTAATACAGGTGATTTTTGTCACCTCTCCCTCTTCGTTTTCAATGCTTCACCGCTCGCTAGAAGTAAATAAACTTAGCGTGAGTACTCGCTGCCAGGCAGGGTTTGTTGACATCTGGTGAATGGCGGAGCATTGAAAACGAAGCAAGAGGTGACAAAAATCACTGGACTTGGACTGACTCACCACAGATAGCATAAATTGAGGTAAAGTGACAGGGGTTGGGAGAGGTATAAGGCAATTATATGCCTATAGTATACAAACAAAAGCTATAAATATACACCAAATTCCTTTCCCATAAGAGACTAGATCATATTTTGACTACTGTGCAGAGTAAATCTGAGTTGCCCCGACTGGAGGTATCTATAAGATATGTCCCCAAAGCACAGGGGCCGAGTTCCGAAATCAACTTAAGTCTGAGACACAATATACGACTCAAGTAATATTTTTGAACTCTGCTGAGAAAAACGTCTCCGAGGAGTTCCGAAATAGTACTTAAGTTAAAACTTACGCAAGTCAAAGTTTGAGTCGTATTTCTTTAGCGAGAACCAGCGAGTCACATTTTTACGTATGCTCGTTCCGGGTCACCTTGGCAACGCACGCATTTCATTGTCAACGCACGCATTTCATTGTCAACAATAGAAAAGTGGGTGTGTCGTCTGCTGTCATTTCGAAGACAACAAAATTCGCAAGCACTTGTTAAGCAAGTTAAGCGTCTGTCAAAATTAGAACTAGTTTTTCAAGTTGGCATATGTTTACAACAAATATGGAATTTGAGCCACGAAAGAAAAAAAGTCTCCAAAAAAAAAAAACTCCATACGAAGAGGAAGTATTAATGGAAGAAATAGAAAAAAGACGGCATATTATAGAAGGCTGTCATGCCAGACCGGGCTATCCTGGAGGGGTTACCAACAAGGCCAAGAAGGAAGCATGGCAGGAGGTTCATGCAGCTTTTTCGAGGTATGCATTAATTTTGCTGCTCTGTAGCAGTTTGTCAAGGAGAAACTGCTCTAGGTCAGAAAATAGTAAAATTGAGTTCAACGCGTTCTAGCTGTTGTTAAATGTATTGTATAGCTTTAAGTATGTGTCACAGAGTCTGTTTCAGTGTTTGACAGTTGCTGTGAGTTCGCGGCACTGAGTTTTTGTAAAGTTCACTGATCTGACATCCTCGCACGTTGTCAAAGTTAATCTGACGAGTTTCCTGTTCGTGTACCGTAACCACCTTGTTCCTTATCTTCCTCATTTTAATGTGTATTGATTACAATAACCATATAAGATGAAATATAAATGTTGTTGTCCTATTAACTTTGACTTTGTAACGACTACACTAGATATATGATTTGACACTCGTTCATAGAACAACACAAACTAATCATTGTAAAATGTCTTTTATGTTTCAGTTCCTGCGGAGACGGCAGCATCTGCCAGCAATGAGTATGCAGGTTGGCACATTCGTTTTTTTCTGGTCAACGCTGTCAATATTGTTGATTATGTAGGCTTATCGCAATCAACTTCTTTTATATCATGAAGGATATTTACATTTTGAATTACACGCATTTCATGTTACTATATACTTTTTATGTATAAATTGTCATTGCAATTAATAACACGAAACATTAATGCATTAATACAACACTATAATTGGTCAAAAGAATTCCGCCATAAACAAGTGCGGTAGGGCCTAATCGCTTATTGTTAATAAGTATTTATTGTCGTAATAACCAGATACACTTCAACAGTACAACATCTGTCTTGGTATGATTTAGGTTGCAGTCATGAAAACCACTGGGCAAAAAAATGGCGCTATTCGCGTGAGCAGACGGAGGACCTGAAATTTGAGTGCCTAGTTCAGGAGAAACGGACGGGAGAAGCTGTGCTGGAGAAAGAAAAGGTTCTATGTGAAGTGCTGAAGCTGAAAAAAGAAATTTTAGCTATAACGCTGAGTCAAATGAGAGAACAAATGAGAGTGCCATTAAATAATTAACTAGTGGTTGCAATCCAAACAATCTTTTGCTTTCCTCAAGTAAACATGTCAGTGTTCAGAAGCGTGTTAAAGTTCAAGAGATACATTTTAGTACAATTAAATAATTACTTGGTTGTGGCTGTGGTTGCAATTCAAAATCCTAAATGTGTAACATGAATACGCATATATACAGTGTTTATCGATTTACGTTAAAGAAATTATCTGCAATTCTTTGCCGAGTTCGCTGCCCTGCATTGCCCTGTTGCCCGAGAGCCGCGTCTACTTGCTGAGCTACTTGTGGTTCATCTTGAACAAAAGGGGCTTCTACGTTGTAATGTACGCGCGCGTTATGATTATGTAACTCTTAACAGTCGCTAGGCGGATTATGTGTGAATACTTATACAAATCTTACCGCCAGGGGACCACTCTATAAATAGGGGGGCGTGACAAATAAAAGTTCTTCTTGTCAGATACTCTCGTGTCAGCGTCATGGTATTCTAACGACTCTCAGGAACGTGACACGCGGCAAGACAGCACATGGTGTCAGAAGTGAACAAGCGTGAGTTGCCAAGTCAGCCTATTCAGAAGAACGGTGCTTAGTATATACTAAGTTGGTCAATATGGACACATTACTACCTCCAGCTGGACTCTCTTTGGAAGGTAATATATCTGAAAATTGGCGTAAATGGAAACAACGGTTTGAACTCTACCTATCTGCCACGGAGAAGAACAGTAAGCCTGAAGCCTTGAAGTGTGCCTTATTCCTTCACATTATTGGTGAGGACGCCTTGGAAGTGTACAATAACTTTGTATTTGAAGAGGAAGCACATAAGACAGTTCTGGCGAAGCTTATGGAGAAGTTTGAAGATTATTGTCTGCCACAGAAGAATGTGACGTATGAGAGACATAAATTCTTTATGACCAAGCAACAAGGTTGTGAGACTATTGATCAATTTGTGACAGACCTGAAGACAAAATCCAAGTCCTGTGAATTTGGTGAACTGTGTGAGTCTCTAATTAAAGACCAGATAGTGTGTGGAATTCATGAAGACCACCTACGAGAACGACTACTCAGGGAAAAAGACTTAACCCTAGGCAAAGCCATAGACATTTGCAGAGCCAGCGAGACTTCTAAAGTACAGATGAAGGATTTAACAGAGACTGTTAAAGGCATCCACTTTGTGCAGAAAAGGACTCCACGTGAAAACAAGGACAGTCGTTGTAAAATTGAATGTACATATTGTGGTACTTCTCATGTTAGAGGTAAATGCCCAGCATTTAACAAGAAATGCAACTATTGTCAAAAGATGGGGCACTTTGCTTCGGTCTGTAAAAGCAAGCAGAAAAATGTGAAGCCTCAAGAAGGTAAATACAGGCAGAAAGTACACTATGTCTCAAAACAAGAAGGGTATGGTGAAGTGGGAAGTCCTGAAGAGCTATTCATAGGTGCAATAGACAAAGTCGAAGATAATAAGAAAAGTGCCAATCCATGGTCAGTACAGTTAAACCTTGGGAATCTATCTACACGCTTTGAGATAGATACAGGTGCGAGGTGTAATGTCATCTCTAAAAGCCTCTTTGACAAGCTAGAGGAAACTGATATTGTCCGTGTAAAGAAATCCAAAGCTCATTTGGTTGGGTATTTTGGGGAACATGTCATGCCACATGCAGAAGTGTTTATTCCCATAGCCCACAAAGGCAAATCTTTTCAGGCACCTTTCCAGGTTGTGGACAAGCCAGTACCTGCTGTGTTAGGAGGGGAGACAAGTGAAGTGTTAGGGCTGGTGAAGAGAGTATATGCCTTGCAAAAGAGCAATCTGTCTGATGAGTATTCTGATGTCTTCAGAGGAATTGGCTGCTTAAAAGGTAAGCATAGTATAAAGATTGATGAGTCATTCACTCCTGTTATACATGCGCCAAGGAAAGTCCCTATAGCCCTTAGAGATAAAGTTAAGGTTGAGCTAAAACGCATGGAAGATGAGGGTATAATCGTAGCACAGAATGAGCCTACAGACTGGGTGAGCAGCATGGTAGTTGTTGAAAAAGCAAACGGTGCTGTGAGAGTCTGTATAGATCCAAGAAATCTAAATGAGGCAATTAAGCGGGAACATCATCCTATGCCTACGATAGATGATGTTGTTTCACGCATGCCCAAAGCAAAGTTGTTCTCCAAATTGGATGCCAGTTCTGGCTACTGGATGATCCAATTAGATGAGAAGAGTACAAAACTATGCACCTTCAATACACCCTTTGGAAGGTATTCATTCAAGCGTCTACCTTTCGGAATCTCCTCTGCTGGGGAAGTGTTCCAGAAAAGGATGTCTCAGTTGCTTGATGGCATTGAAGGAGTAGAGTGCATAGTTGATGATATCTTAGTGTGGGGAGAAAACACGAAAGAACATGATGAAAGGTTACGCAAGGTCCTTGAGAAGGCTAGAGAAAGCAATCTAAAGTTTAACCCAAAGAAATGCGAGTTTGCAATGACTCAACTAGACTATGTGGGACACACATTGTCAGAGAATGGATTGAAACCTGATCTGAGTAAGGTGAAGGCTATATTGCAAATGCCTCAGCCTCAGAGTTTAAATGAACTCCGCACATTCATGGGATTTGTAAATTATCTGGCGAAATTTGTTCCCAATCTTTCTACAATTAGTGCACCACTGAGAGAGCTTTTAAAGCAAGATATTGAATGGTCGTGGGAAGATAGTCAAGTGCGAAGCTTCCAGGAGATAGTTAACCTTGTGACTAATGCTCCTGTGCTGAAGTATTATGATGTGACCAAGCCTGTGACTTTGTCAGTTGATTCCAGTAGCAAGGGTCTTGGTGCTGTCATCATCCAGGATGGCAGACCAGTCGCATATGGGTCTCAAGCTCTATCTGAAGCTCAGTTGAAATATGCACAAATCGAAAAAGAACTCCTTGCCATTGTATACGGTTGTCAGAAATTTCACCAATATCTTTATGGTCGTGATTTCATCGTAGAAACTGATCATAAGCCACTGGAATCCATCTGTCGAAAACCAATTGCTCAAACACCACTCAGATTGCAAAGGATGCTCCTGAAGTTATTGCCATATAACATGAGTGTTGTGTACAAGCAAGGCAAAGAAATGTTTGTTGCAGATCTGTTAAGTAGAGCTTACTTACCAGAGACTGTAATGATAGACATGCCCCAGATCAATGTGATTAACTATTTACCTGTATCGCCTGAAAAGTTCAGTGAATTACGCTCAGACACTGAGGGTGATGATACCTTACAACAGTTGAAGCACATGGCCTGTCGAGGGTGGCCAGAACAGAAATCCTCAGTACCAATCTGTCTGAGACCATATTGGGATTTCAGGGATGAAATCACATGTTTGGATGACTTGATGTTCAAGGGAAATAAGTTGATCATTCCGTCAAAACAGAGAAAAGCAATGTTGAACAAGATTCACGAGGCACATTTGGGAATCGTCAAGTGTAAACAACGTGCTCGTGATATTTTGTTTTGGCCGGGGATGACGTCAGAGATTGAGGAGGTTGTATCAAAGTGTCCTACATGTAGCAAATTTCGGTCTCAGAACGCTAAACAGCCACTCATGCCTCATGATGTACCTAATCGTCCATGGGAGAAGGTAGCTTCTGATTTGTTCGAGTACAACGGTAAATCATTCCTGCTTGTCGTTGACTATTATTCCAAATTTGTAGAGTTAGCGAAATTAGACAACTGCAAGTCAAGCACTGTGATTTTGCATTTAAAATCCATATTCGCCAGGCACGGTATCCCTGATGTAATTGTGTCTGATAATGGTCCATGTTATGCAAGCCAAGAATTTGTGAATTTCGTACAATCATGGGAAATTCAGCATGTTACATCGAGTCCATTGTATGCGCGGTCAAATGGGTTAGCTGAGCGTCATGTGCAGATCGTGAAGCAAATTTTAAGGAAAGCTGAACCTAGTGGATCGGATCCATATATGTCCTTGTTGGAGTTGAGAAACACTCCTGTTGTAAATGGACAATATTCACCTGCTCAGATGCTTATGGGAAGGCGGTTGAAGTCTAAACTTCCAGTGCATCCTAACCTCCTTAACCCATCTGCTGTCAGCACTGACGACGTACGATGTGCTCTCAAGAAAGCTCAGATTGCTCAAAAGACTTATTACGATAGAGGGACTATTCCTCTGTCACATCTAGATCCGGATGAGTCTGTACGGATGCGGAAAGGAAAAACGTGGGAACCTGTAAAGGTGGACTCTCAGCACGACGCAAGATCCTACGTTGTGTCAACTCCGACAGGTGCTCAGTATCGCAGGAATCGCGAGCATTTGCTAAAAACCAAGGAAGATCCTGTCAGTACAACGACACCCACAGATGTCGTTTCAGCGCCTGATGTAGCAGTCCAGCCTGCTGTTGAACGTCGGAACAGCAGTTCCACACAAGCCGAGGCAGTAGGGGAAGCTGGCGACACGTCAGTGGTAGCTGTCACCAGAAGTGGGAGACAGATCCGTCGACCAGTTCGATTCCGTGATGATGATTAAGGTGTATATATATGTATTATGTTAATGCTACGGATAGTTAAATGTATCTTTAGTGCGGATTTATATAGTGATGTCATGTACTTTAAACATGAAAGAGAAAGGATGTAATGTACGCGCGCGTTATGATTATGTAACTCTTAACAGTCGCTAGGCGGATTATGTGTGAATACTTATACAAATCTTACCGCCAGGGGACCACTCTATAAATAGGGGGGCGTGACAAATAAAAGTTCTTCTTGTCAGATACTCTCGTGTCAGCGTCATGGTATTCTAACGACTCTCAGGAACGTGACACGCGGCAAGACAGCACATACGTGATCTTGTCTCGCAGATGCGATATTGTGGAGAATAACGCATGATACAATCACAGTGCAACATCTGTCTGGCTCCATGCGCAATCCCTGGTGCAATCCGGCAAAGCGTCGCTTTAGTATGCCAATTGTCTGTTCAACCTTGACGCGGGTTCTCATATGTGCGCGATTATAATTTTCTTGTGTAGCGGTAGCGGGATTTAGGAAGGGAGTCATCAGATATGTCCTGATGGGATAACCAGAATCTCCAAGCAAAATGCCGTTGTGCACCCCTGAAAAAACCACAACAACTCTAAGTAATTATGTATCGTATTATATCAACGATATAGCTGGATCTTATAATATATAATTGAATAATGTGCGGTGCGCTATAGCTTTTACACTATGCTACTAATATATAATGCTACTAGGATTATACGGTTGCCAACCAACTAATATATGCATATGTAAATTAAGACTTCTGCTTGATAACTTATTGTATATTATTGTAGATTATTGAGCTACTATAGGCCTACATTTTTACAAATTATAATTGCTGTGCAAAAAAAGCAAGATGATATATCAAAGAACTTTCCTTGCGGAAATTACGCACCTCTGTCAAACTGTTGATAAATCGCCGATTCTCTCAGTACACGACTGTCATGTACACTTCCTGGCCAGTTAGCTACCACATTCGTAAATCTCTGTTGATCGTCACAAATGACCTGTAAATATTATATATAATGTTGTATTACATTACGTTTTCAGAGTTTAGCGGATTTTCGTCAATAAAAAATCCTGATTGGCCATACATTACTATAGACCTATATAAATGGTTCAATTGTAAATATATACCAATGAATCATGTACCATGCTTTCTAGCATGTACCATGATTCATTGGTATATATTTAATCCCTGGGAAAAAAACATTTCATATTGAAATTTACAAGTGATAAAGGTTGTTTCATTTAATGAAATTGCTATGTGTATTACAACGCACCTGAATGGCCACTAAGGCGACCCAGCAAAGTGAACATTGCTTCCAACATTGCTCTGGGTTTTCTACCAATATTACACGTCTGCTGGCGCGGAATGCGACAATATCTTGGATATTTGTGATAACGCGATGCATGGACCAATCTGGACTTTTCTTTAAGCACTGTAAGTTCATATTACACAGTTCTAGGCTATTTGAATGTTAGCCATATGCACCTGTTTGTTTACCATTACATGCACAGCCATTTTGGTCTCGAAGGCTTCATCAAAACGCCAGGCGTTGTACATTTCACCAGACTTGAAATATACAAGTTGTGACCACTGAACCATGGATAACTCAGCACCTGTTATGGTTGAGCCGGTGTTCTTCAAGGACTCAGACCTGGCCGTGAACACCGAAAACACCATCGCAACCGATAAACCCTCAATCTTTGAAGTATGCGAAGCTGTTCGGAAGGCGATAGGTCACACCCCGGAGGGCGCACAAGCTCCGGAATATGGCAGACGGGAGTGCTGGCGGATCTACCTGGCCAGCAAGGCCGCCCGGGCAGATCTGCTAATTCGTCGTGAACTACGCATCAAGGAGGTGAAGGTGACGTTGTACGACAAAAACCCCAATGTAACGAGACAGGACACTCCCAGAGAGCAACGGGAAAAAATTACAATCCGATATTTACCCATGTCCGTCAGCAGTGATGAGGTGGTGAAAATTCTAGAGGAGAAAGGCGTTAAGGTAACGACAGCGATTAAATACGCCAACGCGAGAAACCCAGACGGAATGTTAACGAACTACAAAAACGGAGATAGATTCTGCTACGCCGAGGCGCCGATCTATCCACTGCTTCCACGCCAGATACGAGTAGTGGGGATGAGGTGCAAGACTTTTCACCAAGGACAATTTTCCGTACCCTGCAAAGCTTGTGACCAGAGCGGCCACAAAGCCGGCAACAAATCATGCCCTGCACTAAATGAGGCTGACGATGTCACAGCATTCAAAGGACACCACAACATCCTGTCAAACTTTCACCATGCGAAGATCGTCGCGTTTGGATGCGAGTTTGACAGCGTGGAACACGCATACCAATGGAAACGTGCCAGTGATTTGGGTCAAACGGAGCTAGCGACGAAAATAAAAGAGGCCTCTCACGCAGGTGAAGCAAAGAAGCACAGCTAAGAACTCCCGAAGGAGCTGGCTGTATCATGGGACGACAAACGAGAAGGCGTTATGGAACACCTGATACGTCTTGAAGCGCAACAAAACGAAAGCTTCACACGCGCTCTGCTCGATTGTAAATCCAGCATAGCGGAGGCAACAACCGACCGAGTGTGGGGCACCGGTCTGCGGGCCGAACACACTCTCATGACGAAAAAAGATTTCTGGCCCGGAATGAACTTCCTAGGTGCCATCATGATGCGCGTTAGGAAAGAACTTGTGGCCTAGCCCGACGAAGCCCAAACTGAGACCACATGCCGCAGCGACGGCGACGCGCAGGCGTCCACTCGGTCAGGAGCGGAGACTGAGCCCAAGGAAACATCGAACACCGAATCAAACAACGACAATGACCATATGTCCGACACGACGACACAGTCACAAGGCGGTGACGAGACCCCCAACCCTGAAGACTGCGCCGAGACACGCAGCAGGCAGCGGACACGAGCCTCCACGAGGACACGACATGATGCCAGTAGCAGTCAACACCGTCCAGCCCACCATCGACAGACCGAGGGCGCTGCAAACAAATCACAGGCTTCGATCGCAAGCTACCTTCATCGAGACTCGAGCCACAATAGATCAATCTCCAGTAAACGAAAGCACTCCGGCAACTCGCCATCGGGAACAGCCAAACAGGGGCGGACCTGTGGCGGAGCCGAACCAGCAGACGACACTTGATCATCCTGACGGCCGCGGCGCCATAACGATGACGTTTTAAGGATATGTCAGCGGACTACGAATTAGATAATCGGAAGACATTATTAATATGTCGAATTACCAAAGGATAATTACCCAAAGTATGCCTATATTATGACTATATAGCTGAATTGCAATCAAACATTGGCGAACCGTGAGTATACAATTGATTCATGCCATCTTTATATTAAGGGTCAAATACTCATGTGATAAATAATTGAGGGCAAATGATATGATGGATAAACTAAATGGGATAAACTAAATGTATTAACTTTAAATTGCAGAGGCCTACGGGACCGTAAAAAACGCTCTGCAGTGCTACATTTCATTAACGAGAAAAAAATTCACATCACATTTCTTCAAGAAACATTCCTGACAGACAGTACAGTGGACGAATTTAACAAACAATGGACTGGTACAGCAATTCACTGTGTAAGCGATTCGTCTCATAGTAGAGGTGTATCTATCCTTTTTCATAGCGAATACAAGCCAACTATCACATCATGTCACAGAAGTAACGACGGAAGAAGATTACTTCTAAATATTATGGATGAAAGCAACACTTACAGCATCGTCGCTGCATATGCACCCGACAAAGACAGGGTCAACTTCTTTAAAAAACTATCTAACTGGATTATGCATCATGGTGATAGCTTAGATAACCTGATGATCGGCGCAGACCTGAATTCAGTCGAAAGTTCTTTAGATAGGTCAACAGGAAATCTCGATTATAGTTCATCGCAATTTAAAAAGATGAAATCTACATTAGACGTAAAAGACATTTGGAGGTATGGACATCCAACAGACCAGGATTTTACGTATATACATGCATCTACGAATGGTATAAGGTCTCGTATAGACTATCTATTGGCATCGCAAGCACTTCATTCCAAAATACTGTCAAGTAAAATTGAAGTAGCGCCTGTCCCAGACCACAAAGCCGTCATGTGCACAATAAGCGATAGCAAACGCAAACGAGGAAGAGGTTACTGGAAGCTAAATTCAACATACTTAGAAAAAGAGAAGTACACCAAATCTATCCGAGATATAATCTTTGAGACAACTGAGGAATACGAGGGCGTAGTCGACTATCGTACATTGTGGGATATGTGTAAAATTAGAATAAAAGAATATTCTATTTCGTTTGGAATAAGAGAAAAACAACAGACAAACAAAGAATTGAAAAATCTTGAATGCAAAATTAAAGATATAGATAAAAAAAATGGTTCAATGCTCTAGTGAACATCTACAAATTACGAGGAAACAGCTTAAGACAGAATTAGATAATCTAACCCTTTACAAGGCCCGTGGGGCCCAAATACGCTCACGGGCAGAATGGATCGAAAAGGGAGAGCGAAACACCGGTTATTTCGTGCGATTAGAAAAGCAGCGACAAGCTAACTCCAAAATCGACGGCTTGGTTTCTGAAACAGGCACAAATCTATCAACTGATCAAGAAATACTTGAGGAAAGCGCAAACTTTTATAAAAATCTATATAAGACAAGAAGTCCAAATGAAATAGAAGTTGAGTACTTAAGTCAGGCAAATCTTCCAAATGTCTTAAATGATGCAGAGAAAGCCAAATGTGAAGGTTTACTAACTCTACAGGAAGTACAAGATGCGATCTGTGGGCTGAAGAAGAATAAAAGCCCAGGAACTGACGGTCTCAGTTCAGAGTTCTACCAGGCGTTTATAAATAGCATTAGTCCCATCCTCTTGAATGTTTTCAATGAGTCACACACTCGAGGTGAATTAAGCTATTCCCAACGACATTCTGTACTCTCATTGATACATAAAAAAGGAGCCCGGGAAGAGCTTAAAAACTATCGTCCAATTAGTTTGGCTAATACTGATTACAAAATTTAGCTTTCGTACTATCCGGTCGAATGCAAAATGTATTAGACAACATAATCAGCTCAGACCAAACAGCATACATAAAAAAACGCTTTATCGGAACTAATATACGTCAGATTCAAGATACCATAGATTATGCTTACACCAGAAACAAAAGTGGTATCCTTCTATTCTTAGACTTTGAAAAAGCGTTTGACTCGGTCGAGTGGTTATTCCTCGTCAAAGCTTTAAAAAAGTTCAATTTCGGAGACACCTTTGTACAATGGGTCAAAACCCTCTATAGTAACCCAAATGTTTGCGTGAAAGACAATGGCCATGTGTCGCAGTTTTCAGGTTAGCCATGGCGTTAAACAGGGATGTCCGCTCGCTGCGCTGCTGTTTATCATTGTGGTAGAAATTTTGTCTGTTCGCATCAAAAGTAATGATAATATTAAAGGTTTTCATATAACCGCACATAGAAATAGCCGATCAGCTAAAATAACTCAATTCGCTGACGATGGCACTCTACTACTAAACGATGTCAATCAGATAAAATATGCCTTAGAAGAGATAGATAATTTCAGTAAAGTAGCGGGTCCATACTTAAACAAAAGTAAAACGATATGCATCTACCTAGGTCGGCACAAACACAAAGAAATCACAGTAAATGGAATAACCATTGGTGAGTTTCCTATTAAATGCCTTGGAATTTACGTTGGCCCAGATATTATTAAATGCAATCGGTTAAACTGGGAAAATAAATTAATCAGCATAGAAAATATAATAGCCAGTTGGGAACGTCGAGACTTAACAATATTCGGTAAAGTAGCAATAATAAAGACGCTCCTAGTGCCAAAACTTACCTTTACAGCCACTCATACAACAGCACCAAACGAAATAGTTAAACGCATTGAAAGACTATTTTACGGGTTTAGCTGGGGCAAGAGCGAACGCTTAAAAAGAACCCAACTTATCCGTAGCATAGAACAAGGCGGAGTTGGAATGATTGATATTCAATCACACTTTAAGGCCATAAAGGCATCATGGGTAGAGAGGATGATCCATAGCAAAGAAAATTGGAACTTTTTAGCCAGAGCACATCTAAATACCCTGGGTGAAAATAATCTCTTCTTACACCTCAAAAATGTTACGTCCGTAAACTTTCCTCATCTGAAACAGTTACCAGTGTTTTATCAAGAAGTCGTCTCAGCGCACAGTGAAAGTCATACAGAAAGTAATGTAGTGTCACCAGAGAGGCTGCAACGTGAAATATTATGGGGAAACTCGACAATTGCCTACGAGACTAAAGGTGGACAAACACGATGTTTGTTTTTTAAGGCATTCCTTGAAGTTGGTAAGTCTTATCACCCAAGTCGGACATCTAAAGTTTATAGATGGAAATGTCGACGAAAGCTTCGTCTACGACTGTGTGAAAGACAAGCGGAATATATTTTCAGAAATGGTAATACTACGCAAAGCTCTAAAACCGTTTAAAACGTTATGTACGCAGCTGTTGAGCAAAAATCGTGATACCCTTAAATTAAACCCACCGAGAGTGAATAAAAAGAGTCGAGAACTATATGATAAGCTTATTCAACAAAAGAGCGGATTACTACGCAGTGAAACCAAATTATGTGACATTGTAAACTACCATCCTATCAACTTTTCGTTGGTCTACAAAAGAAATATTCGAAATATTCGGTTTACCGAGCGTGTCTAGAGAGGCATGTTTCAGGGCTAGGTCTGACAGAAATCATTGTCGGTATTGAAAACGCAGCTTTAAACTTTGCCATATCTGTTGTAGCATTTATTCTATACAAAGACTGGTTATTGCATGCCCAAGACTATGCTTACCGTCAAGAGTTTACTTCGTTATTATTTTTACGGAACGAATTATTAACCAATGCTACTCTCTACAAATTTTTAAAGTGGAACGACATCAGCGACATTCTACGCCGCATTTATACAGTTTTTTCTTAGATACGATCTGATTACATCTCTTTTTTTAGACAATTTTCACTTTGTGATCGTACTACTGTGTATTTTAAATGACCGTATTTACAAATGTAACACACGATTTGTGAAATAAAGTTTATGAAAAAAAAAAAAAAAAAAAAAATTACAACGCACCTGAACATTTATACTATGATATCCTTTTCGACAAACGTAGTCGAACTCTTGCCGTGTTGGAGCTTTAATATTGACTTGTGTTCCGTCGACACACCCAAGCACTGAAGGAAAGCCTGGAAATAGAATAAACAATTTAGAAAGTGCCAAATTGTTTCCTCTCATTACTTCTAGAAAAAGATTGAGTTATACATATTAACATTGTTGCCGTTATACAATTAAACGAAATAATCGTGAAAATCAATTTAAAAAGAAAGCTTGAGATTGTATATCGTGGCACAATTAAACGACAAATTTCATGATTTAAATCACAAAAGCAGTGGTATTTGTATTAAACAAATTACCAATATTTAAAAATAAAATATCACAGGATCCTGTTTTATAAAACCGCCTGTGCTAATGCTATCCGAATTGCATTAACAACTGAGGATATACTCGAGAAGAAGTTGGGGGGTGGGGGGGGGGGGGGTTGCACGAACTCTCCATTTGAATTCTAAGATACACTGTTGAAGTCGAGATACGTTGGAGTGACAAACTAGATCAATTAACATCAAGATTAGTCCGAAAGAAACTGTTAAACTCGAGATTGTCAACCGCCCCCCGTGCAACTTGCTGGGAACGCCCTTATTTGTCTACTTGCCCACCCCGAGTGAATTTTATTATCATAACAGATATAGAGATCTATGCAAAAAAAACCTACATGCACTAGATAAGTATCCATGATATGGAATCAGCTGTCTAGTCTATAGGCTATATATAGAACGTATATATATATATATATCAATTTCATTTGGACAAGGGCAAGGACGTGCAGGACGAGCACTCATTATGTCTGCAACTTTGTATCATTTACTTAGCTATTAACGTCATAGTCATGGATACACGCACTGACAAACGAGCGTCAGTCCTGCAGTTTTTGTTAGATCGAATCTCAAACAATGAGAAGAAAAGTCACAAGTTCAAAATCGTCAGTTGTTTGCCAGGCCGAACTTGGTAAACCAGTCTGTCACTGACATGAACATGATGGCGCAGGCGGTAAAATCATAATCAGTGTTCAAGTTTATGAGTGCATCTTCGGAGGTGGATTAGATAGATCTAGGCCTTATATGGATTAACTGCAAACGTAAGTCGATCTACTGTTACCTTGAAAGTTTAAGGAAACAGATGAAGGGGGGCCCAATATGCTTTCCAGCTGCTTGGTTAGCAGGTGGATTAATTTAATTTGTTCACTTACCGTGCATTTGAAAGAAAGATGCTTTGACCCGCTCAGCCTCAGCTCCTTGAGGGAAGGTCACAAACTGCCCCAGTCTTTGCGATAGGGCGACAGTTACCGCTCGAATGGCCCTGCATACACTTGGACGTGAAATCGCTAGCCCGGTGTCGCCAACCAAAACATGAAACGATCCGGTTGCCATGAATCGCAGACAGGCACACACCTGTAACAATACAGGGAGCGCCCTTCCGCCGCCTTGGATCCTCTCCAAACCGTCCCATAGCAGTTCACATAGAAATAAAATGGAATCCGGCCGTAGACGGTAGCGCTGTCTAACTTCCTCGGCCGTGTAAACTTCTAAAGGATTTTCCCTATCCCTAAAAACTCTCTCTCTTTCAAGATTTTCACAGTTTTGACGTAAGCGACGCAGGTGGTCCGCCATTTTATTCTGAAATTATATTGACTTGAGACCCCTTCTACTTGTCTCAGGATTTGTCTCAGAGTAAGCAAAGAATTAAGCGTAAGATTTTTTCAGAACTCCAAGTGCGTCTCAAAGTTTGACCTAAGTAAAATTCTAAGATTTGGAACTCAGAATGATACTTAAGTTGATTTCGGAACTCGGCCCCAGGTACAGTAAATTGACTAACATAGAGGGGTGGGGGGGGGGGAGGATCCACACTGCCTATTAATAAATGGTGCAGACCCCCCATCCCCCCCCTTTCTCTGTCAGTTGATTTACTGTGCCTGTGCCCCAAAATCTGTCATCAGTTGCATAACACCTAATATCAAAATTAAAGATAAGACATGTGTACCTCTCCCCACTTCGGTCACTTTAGCTCACTTTACGCTATGTGTGTCACAGTGATGTGGACCCATATCCCCTATCTATGACCTATTATCCGTGTTTTGGTTTTAGGTGCCCAGAAGCCTAACGCCTTCTCTTGTACCCTTGCCATCTGGTAGTTGCAGATCTCCGGCTGCATGCTATATATATGTATCTCACCTGAAACTGCTACAGAGTTCAGAATTTCAGTAACATAACTTCATTAGTCAAGATAAGAACAATAACCTAATGAGGTTCGTATGCGACAAATAATTATATGAATATAGAATAAAGAATGAGGAACTGAGAATATCAAATAAGGAACTGAAAATATCAAATGAGGAACTGAGAATGTCAAAAAAAGAACTGAGAATATCAGGAACTAGGAAAGTTATTTATTTACTTCACAGTTCTTTATGAATGACAAATTCTCCTATTCTTCTTGAATCAAGCCAAAGATCTACTGTATCCACACCTTTCTGAAAAAACAATTTGTTTTCAGAGATACTTCTCCAACGTCATAAACTGTAATATATAGCCTAGAATTTGTTTACATTAATACAATGTACTATTGCTTGGAACCAGTCATTTTTTGTAAACACTGGTAAGTAATTTCATACTGTCCTAGACACAAGAAAAACATTCTCTAAAGAAGGTTAGATTATGTGAAAGCAGGGAAAGAGATTGGTTGAATGTCCTATCAATTTGACAACACTGCATGTGAGTTGAAGCTATGCAAAGAGTTGTTTCTTGCCAAAAGCAATTTAATAATATAATATTAATGTAAGTATTATCTATGCTTTGTCATTAAAATTCATTGGCTGGAACCTGCACAGCATCCCTAAAACTGCATTCAAATGGTGGACTACACATAAATCTGTGACCTAGTACACATGTATAGCTTCCAACATGTCCAACTGACAGTCAGCTCTCCCGCAATATATATTTTCTCTGTCCTGTTTACAATTCTTTTTGAAGCAAATGTTAAAGTTCTGTTTAATGTGAATCCTAAACTTTTGATTGCAGCATACTATGCAGAATGTGTTCAAGTCTGCTTTGAGTTATGGGAAATATCTGTATACATAACTTTATGTATGTTCGGATTACCATGACCTGGAAGCCATATTGGCAAGTAATATTAATGCACTTACTTTGCATCTGTGTTGAGGCACATACTGATGTAGCTAACATCACACCAGTCTGGTAATCTGTTTCCATGACATCTTTCAGAGTATCTTGGCCTACAATGGGGCGGCTGTGGTCGCTATGAAGGGCAAAGACTGCGTGGCCATCGCAGCTGACCGCCGCTTTGGTATCCAGGCACAAACTGTAGCGATGGACTTCCAGAAAGTGTTTGAGATGGGCCCCCGTCTCTACGTCGGACTTCCCGGGTTGGCTACAGATGTACAGACAGTGTAAGGCAACACTCATTTACAGCTCTGCAAATGCCATTCGTCTGATTCTCTAAATCACACGTCAGTTTGGCAATAGTGCAATTTTATGTCATAAATGTTGATGTAGCATGATGTTGATTTACAAGGCAAGATATTAATAGCAATGAAATTTGCCGTGCATGAGTAAATAATGAATAATAATTACTAATAGGTCGGTTGGTCTTGCATGGGGTCATTATGACATCCGTGACCAATGAAATATCAACTTACTCAATATTGTGCATTAAAAACCAGATGCACATTTGTTGTCTGATGCAGATAGATGGATCCAGAGTCACTGGTGCCAAACAGTTATATTGTACTGACATGTAAATCCTTGAAAGTTTTGTATGCAGTGATTTAATACAGGGAGAAGTTAAGGTTATAACATAGAATCTGTATGATGCATTTTCATGGATATCTGTAACATTGGCAGTTTATCGGTTTTTCCTCTACCGTTTAGTTCACAGCGCCTGAAATTCCGCCTCAGTCTCTACGAGCTCCGGGAAAACCGGCGGATCAAGCCAAAGACATTCCTCAGCCTTGTATCCAACTTACTGTATGAAAGAAGGTACGTGTAGTCGACTCGGTCCAACACGGTAAATGTGGGGCCGCCTCGATAGCTCAGTGGGTTAGAGCGCTCGCATTCTGACCACCTGAGAGCCAAATGCCACGGAGATCGGTGGTCATTTTCTGTGTAATCGCTGGATAAAGATCCCCTGACCTTATTCGCAAAGAGTAGGAGATTACCCCTGGGACATGGCTCCGCACTGCTTTTCCTTCTCCCATTGACGCGATATTACCAGAATGGGTTAAAGCGTCCTAAATATACAACCAACCATCTGGGTATGTTTTAGACATGGTATGATGTCATTGTCCTGTTAAAACCCATGCTGCAGGTTCGGGCCTTACTTCGTGGAGCCAGTGATCGCCGGTCTGGATGCCAAGACGTCAGAACCCTTCGTGGCGTCCCTCGACCTCATCGGCTGCCCCATGGTCACGGACGACTTCGTGGTCAGCGGCACATGTACCGAGCAGCTCTATGGCATGTGCGAGTCCCTCTGGGAGCCGGACCTGGTGAGTCGCGCTGCTCATTTCTCGCTCTCAATACACCGTTCCACACTCCCGAGCTAAGCCCCGCTCACCCCCTTGAGTCCTGTTACGTTTGTAAAATCCACTGATGACGTCACTCTATTGTTCTCTCACGACATTATTTTTCTGTAGTGTAGTGGGTTTGAGTCATAAGGACGTGGATTTTACATAAGTTAATGACCTCGGAAAACGACATTACCGGATAACAATGTCCACAGTAAACATAATGTCTGTCGTCTTTAACAGGCCCCGGATGATCTCTTTGAGACTATATCTCAAGCCCTGCTGAACGCTCTGGATCGGGACGCCGTGTCTGGGTGGGGAGCCGTGGTGCACGTCATGTGAGTACACTTATTGACGCCGTGTCTGGGTGGGGAGCTGTGGTGCACGTCATGTAAGTACACTTATTGACGCCGTGTCTGGGTGGGGAGCCGTGGTGCACGTCATGTGAGTACACTTATTGACGCCGTGTCTGGGTGGGGAGCCGTCGTGCACGTCATGTAAGTACACTTATTGACGCCGTGTCTGGGTGGGGAGCCGTGGTGCACGTCATGTGAGTACACTTATTGACGCCGTGTCTGGGTGGGGAGCCGTGGTGCACGTCATGTGAGTACACTTTTTGACGCCGTGTCTGGGTGGGGAGCCGTCGTGCACGTCATGTAAGTACACTTATTGACGCCGTGTCTGGGTGGGGAGCCGTGGTGCACGTCATGTGAGTACACTTATTGACGCCGTGTCTGGGTGGGGAGCCGTGGTGCACGTCATGTGAGTACACTTATTGACGCCGTGTCTGGGTGGGGAGCCGTGGTGCACGTCATGTGAGTACACTTATTGACGCCGTGTCTGGGTGGGGAGCCGTGGTGCACGTCATGTGAGTACACTTATTGACGCCGTGTCTGGGTGGGGAGCCGTGGTGCACGTCATGTGAGTTTTATTGACGCCTTGTAAGTTGCCGTAGTCCACGTCATGTGAGTACACTTATTAATACTATTAATGGGGCTCTGTATTGATACATACATGACCGTTTATCCTATAGTTCTTACCATTGGTGAGGTGCTTCCTTCCAGTAAGACGCCCCATTCTCTGGCACACCAAATCTTATATTTGAAATTAAATGTGCGCTGGCTTGAAGCGTTTTGTTTTCTGTAATAATTTTTTATCTTTTGCAGAGAGAAGGACAAAGTCACTACTAGGACATTAAAGGGCAGAATGGACTAGACACTGGGAATCGCATATATATTGCTTTCACCATGGGAACCGCAGGATCGAGCCACGTCTGCGTAGCTCATCACTGCTACGACAGACCGTATCCTGCATTAGATCAAGACACAGCGCACCATGGGTGGGGTGGGGCCAGCGCTACCCCTCTCCAGAGTGCTTCAAGACGGAATTTACACATCAGTAGTCTGGATCAGTTACTCGATGTAATTTATCGATAACAGCGGTGACAGTATTCCAGGTTACTTAAGTTTCCGCTAATTCCCTTTCCCGTTGATGGTTCATGTATGAAGCTACATAAGAATAGTTAGGCTTGACTCGACTGTAGCCTCCATGGGTGGTTCCGGTCAGTCTTTCAGGCCCTAATAGTGGGCCTGTCGGGGTGTATGGGTCAAGCCGTCATAACGTGTGTGTATGCTGTAATATGTCATTTGTCAGTCAATACATTGTTTTCTGAGAAACGAGCTCTTGTGGTTGACAAGTTTTGACAGTTTGTGGTCGTTCTTTCATAAACCGCAATATTCGTCCTCTGTCACTCAATACATTTTTTTTCGGTGAAACGAGCTCTTGTGGTTGATGATTTTTGATGTTTGCGGTCGGTCTTCCTTGTTAAGGCGAATCATTACTTTCACATAGCTCGCATAGACTCACGCCTGGCATTTACTATACTTATACTAATCCATTGCGTGGAAAAAGATAGATCGCTTATCAATTAATTCATGACACATGAGGCAGATAACGAGGCCCACATACATGTTTATTTCACATCTGACAAATAAACCACAGAATGAAGATACATATATTATTACCACTGGTGAAAACAAAATACGAGTTTTACAACAACGATTTTTTGTGAGGAGAGCAAATGCGCGAGCTTCGTCTTGACTGCAGACCACTCTCACCCCCACACCCCCCAACACTCCGGTTCAGGGATGGTCCGATAACCAGTACAAGTTACACACCCACCCAGCATGCTCGTCGGAAACAACAACGGAACAATGCGCAAATATGGAGAGATAAAAAATGAGTTTATGACAAGCTGAAGCAAACCTAACAACGTCATTTGTACAAGCCAATTAGCGGTCTGCAGTCTCCGCTAAGGAACAAAATAAACACGAGGTTTGCCGCGATTCATTGATAAGTTACTTAAATGTTTAATACAAAGATACAAATGCAACCAGCTAGCTCTGGTGGCAGAACTAATATCGGTATTTGTGGGCATGTCTTACGGGTCTGTCGGCTTATACACTGCTTTAGGGATATATAATCTGGAACACTGGCCCCTAGTGCAAACCTGGGTGCTGAAAACCCCGGTTCATATGTTTACCTTGAGGGAAACACTTATTTGTTAAGCCACCCACCCTGACTCCTTCCTGTCTGCCCTACAGTGACCAATGCCCGATTATTGGAGGTAAAAAAACATGCTCGACAAGCCACGTGGGATATAACCGCGTGTTACGCACTTATTCCTATGGAAATGCAAAAAGCTGGACATAACGACCTGAATACAATGTAATTGTTCTGTGTTTTTGACGAAAAAATCTGCCCTCCCCACCGGGAAACAGCCGACGTAGTGTAGGGTAGTGTCTGTCATTAGAGTGGACATAGTTCACTGGAACCACACTAGACTAGAGCAGGGCAACAGAGCCATATCAGACTAGTTCATGACAACAGTGCCACACCAGGCCAGTTCATGACAACAGTGCCACACCAGACCAAGGTATGACAACAGTGCCACACCAGACCAGTTCATGACAACAGTGCCACACCAGACCAGTTCATGACAACAGTGCCACATCAGACCAAGGCAAGACAACAGTGCCACACCAGACCAGTTCATGACAACAGTGCCACACCAGACCAGTTCATGACAACAGTGCCACACCAGACCAAGGCATGACAACAGTGCCACACCAGACCAAGGCATGACAACAGTGCTACACCAGACCAGTTCATGACAACAGTGCCACACCAGACCAGTTCATGACAACAGTGCCACACCAAACCAGTTCGTGACAACTGTGCCACACCAGACCAGTTCATGACAACAGTGCCACACCAGACCAAGGCATGACAACAGTGCCACACCAGATCAGTTCACGACAACAGTGCCAAACCAGACCCGTTCACGACAACAGTGCCACACCAGACCAAGGCATGACAACAGTGCCACACCAGACCAAGCTATGACAACAGTGCCACAGACCAGTTCATGACAACAGTGGCACACCAGACCAAGGCATGACAACAGTGCTACACCAGACCATTTCATGACAACAGTGCCACACCAGACCAGTGTATGACAACAGTGCCACACCAGACCAGTTCATGACAACAGTGCCACACCAGACCAAGGCATGACAACAGTGCTACACCAGACCAGTTCATGACAACAGTGCCACACCAGACCAGTTCATGACAACAGTGCCACACCAGACCAAGGCATGACAACAGTGCCACACCAGACCAAGGCATGACAACAGTGCTACACCAGACCAGTTCATGACAACAGTGCCACACCAGACCAGTTCATGACAACAGTGCCACACCAAACCAGTTCATGACAACAGTGCCACACCAGACCAGTGTATGACAACAGTGCCACATCAGACCAGTTCATGACAACAGTGCCACACCAGACCAAGGCATGACAACAGTGCTACACCAGACCAGTTCATGACAACAGTGCCACACCAGACCAGTTCATGACAACAGTGCCACACCAGACCAGTTCATGACAACAGTGCCACACCAGACCAAGGCATGACAACAGTGCTACACCAGACCAGTTCATGACAACAGTGCCACACCAGACCAGTTCATGACAACAGTGCCACACCAAACCAGTTCATGACAACAGTGCCACACCAGACCAGTTCATGACAACAGTGCCACACCAGACCAGTGCATGACAACAGTGCCACACCAGACAAGCGCATGACAACACTGCCACACCAGACCCGTTCATGACAACAGTACCAATGCATGACAAGAAGACAACGGTAATTATCGCAAATTTTACAAATGAGTAAAAACTGCCGTTGGTACTGAGAGAGAATTACAGTGGGTCGTACAGCGCGCGCGGTCGAACCCCTCAGAGGAGTCGGCCCTCATCGCAAACCGAAACAGTTCCACCGTGCGCTCTCAGTGTCTGTTCAGCCATTAGACAGGAGTGCTTTCATAGACAGAAAGCCAAGCGCTTCCCGACAACATTACGATGTAAACTTATCTACTATGTAAATAATTTAACGATTAGTTGATATATATTTACAACACTGTCGTCGTGGTGTTCATTTTGATGAAGAGTAACGCCAAAACCAGTCGCACGGATTAACACATGCGTGCATGCAACACACATCGGCCGCAGAACCGCGGAACGAGAGCCAGCCATAATAGATAGTACTAACACCAACCTCACTTTGAAATTCCAATCTGAAAACTAAAACAATAGCATACAGGGCTAATAATACTACATGCAACGTACATTATTTAGTTAAGAAGCGACAGAACATGCGCCCGGCAAATCTCGCCATAGTAGCACTGTTATGGCTGGACAACCCCCCTCCCCCCACCCAGCCCCGCTCCCTGCCCCCTCCCCACTACCCATTCCCGCTTTGGACCCCCCAAACGCTCCTCGACGCACGTATACACGTGTTTGCATTGCACGACACATAGCAACGTAGTATTTTTCTTACAAGACTTTAAAAAAAAATCCTGGCGCATACAAGACTTTCGTTACATGAGTTACATATATGTAGTTTTCTTAGTAAGATAACTTGACCAGTACTTTGCAGTATTCACGCAATAGACACGACGGAGGGGTGGTGGGGGGGGGGCCCAACTGATATCCCATCGTCTAAACTGGTGAAATTATGCTTATGACGTCACGATTATGCGTTTCCCACCCGATCCGGTTACAGACGACTCAGTCAATACAAAACGACGCGATTCGTATCCAAAAATACAGAGAGCTGTTCATGACTATGGCCTCGGTACGAGACGGACATATACACGCTGTCCAGTGATCAGAGTTCTCGGAGTAACTTATTTACTGTTTAAAGCAGCAGTGGGTGTTTGACGCTTCGCCGTCAGCTGGGCAAGCCAGGGCCGGAGTATTAACAGACTTTAGAAACAGGGATCGGCGCAGGAACAAACAGAAAGCGCCGACCCCGTCACTATGACAACGATGAAATATGAATGACGCGGCGTCCCATTGCACATATAAACGGAACCCTAACGACGCACGCGCGGTGACAATGTCGCCTCATCGCCGCTCTTCCATTTCCTCATGACTACAGCGGCGCGATGCTTGGATTTGAAATCGTAACAAAAACCACTTAAAACGAGACTTGTTTCGGAGGCCATATTAAAAAGATTACATATCTTAGAATTGGCATGCAGTGACGTGATTTTAAGATGGATAAAAAAAAGAAAAAAGTTCAGCAGTGAAAACCAGGGAGGGAACTATATAGGCTCCGTACTTCATTGGGCAATTAATGTCTTGCGGGCGTCATTATTGCCAAGTTTTACAACAATCACGTGACTCTATTACGTACACACCAGTAACACCACAGCTAGTTGTGACCTTGACATTCAGTAACACACCTGGAGATAACCACGAAATAATCTCACGATTACTTAAACGATCTGTTACTTGAAACTACTCGCAATGCATGGCCTATGACATATGCCAGTAATTTTGATGTAGTATATCTGACACTAGAAGATCTATAAAAATTCCACCAAAAAAGACATTCCAAAAAATGTGCCCCGATATCCTACGTTGACAGTAGCTAGTTTACGTTAACCACTCAGCTACAGTGCTCGGTGCTTCTCGATACTATCACCAGGCGACATAACGAAGATGAACAAGGCCTAGAGATTCGACAAGGATCGTCCAAAGAGTATTCCATATCCGTTCACCGCTTGGAGACCCCTAATACTTATCGTTAGTGACACCCCCCTCAATGTCGCATCGGTAATGTTTTACTCGGTGTTGAAATGACTTGGTGTCGCCGCGCAATAGTGTCCTCGGCTGTGACGCTGCTTCCGGTGTCATGACGGCATCCACCCCCCCCCCCCCCCCCGTGACGTGCGCTCAGCGCAAGTGGTTCCATCTGCCGACGTCAGGAGAGCAAGTCTTCATTAAGACTCGAGGACTCACCCAGTGTGACGTCACGGACCCTTTGGATTGTCGGACGTGGAAAGGCGACGCGGTGACCATGGCGCATGCGGCGTCCGACCCCCCCCCCCTCCACCCCCGGGGGCGTTGTCAGGCATGAGGGTCACGTGACTCTGCCAGGAATATGAGGGCCACGTGACTTCCGACACCGCACCCCATTTCCCGGCGGTTCATTGGTTCCACGTGACACGGTACTGGAAACAAGAGTACAGCAGTCGGAGAATGAAATCTAGGAGCAAGGCGTCGTGGCGACGGGCCACGTGCGAGCGCGTTGAGTGGAGCGCGCCGTGACGTCACAGCCAGCTGCCGTCAGCACGCTACATACGGGCCTCTGGGTGGCGGGGTGCGAGGGCGCCAGGAACAAGCAGACTGGCACAGCAAGCGACGCGACGCGACGCGACGCGACGCGACCGACTAAGACCGTCATTCCAGTATTTTGCCGACAAACTCGAGGAATCGACGCGCGTACTGCTCGGGTTTCACGGTTGAGATCTCGGCCCCTGCGCCGTACTTAACGGTTTTTGCCGCCTGGGCGCTGCGCTTCTTCACGCCGTAGTGAGTGAGAATGTCAATGAGGGCCATGAAGTAGATCTCCCGCCGCGGACACTCTGCCGAAAGAGGGAGTAACATTTAATCAATCCTTGTTGAAGTTTGAAAATCATGATGTCGCCACCGGGAATTGAAGCCAGGACCGCCGGCTTTGCGCGCCGGCAGCTCTAACTACTGAGTTTTATATGCGGTACTGAAAATGACAATTTTAATTTCTTCTAAAATCTCATTTTAATATATATATTTTGTTCTAAAAATGTTTTAATTCTAATAAAGTGTATTATGTATCCTAATATACTGTAGATGCGGTTTGGAAAGTGAGACATCTTTGTGGCTTCAATAAACGCAAATATGTCAACCTAAATAAAACATCGTATACAAAATTTACAAGAAATCTCTCAGTATACCAATATGAAATGGCGAATTCGCGTTGTATGTGCTTCATGAATGGTAGTCATTAAATTAAAGACGTCTGACACTATGGAAGAAGTCGCCGACAACAGAGATATAACGCAGCCGGTGGTGGAGTCCGAACAGCTCCAAAGTAAACAAGATCACCCACAATGCCCTTCACTTACGTTCACTACAGCGGACCCCGAACATCTCTAGGGTGGGGTCGAGATCGCCGACCTGCGGCAGCGGCGGGAAGAGGTTGACGGGGCTGTCGGGGGGCGTAGGCACGTTGACGGACACGTTGCCCTGGGCGCCGCTCTCGGCCCCGGGGATGGCGATGGCCCCCGGCACGTCCTCCTCCTCCTCGGGGGAGTCGAGGCCGTTCTCCTCGCCGTCCCCGGTCGAGTCCTCGTCCGCCTCCTCCTCGCCCTGCTCGCAGTCGTGGATGCCCACCAACAGGCTGTAGTCCATCAGGTTCAGCTTGGCCAGGAACTGGTGGCCATTGGGGGGAAAAGGAAAGGAGAAGGAATGAATGCAATGAAATGGTGATTAAGACCGCATCAGCTTGGCCAGGAACTGGTGGCCATTGGGGGGAAAAGGAAAGGAGAAGGAATGAATGCAATGAAATGGTGATTAAGACCGCATCAGCTTGGCCAGGAACTGGTGGCCATTGGGGGGAAAAGGAAAGGAGAAGGAATGAATGCAATGAAATGGTGATTAAGACCGCATCAGCTTGGCCACAAACTGGTGGCCATTGGGGGAAAGGAAAGGGAATGAAAGGAAATTGCGCTTTTGAGGCCGCTTTTGTGCACGTAGCGGCTCGACCACGCTCTCCCTCGACAAAGGCAACTCACTTGGTCCCGAGCCAAAGCACATGTTCAAGATCAGATATGAATCATGCACGCTAACGTTGGATGGATCAAATGGACGGTTTGCGTCGCATTAAACGTACATAAATGGGAGATTTCAATGATTAATAACACATGGATTAAATGAATAATAAATTAAGAATGACTAAAAAGATTAGATACTCGCATTTACTCACACAAAACAGGAGGAAACCAACTTTCGTTTAACCACGTCGGTTACATGTTATATATAACACAACCCAAATTCGACGCGTCCAGATTTACGACTCGTGGTTTGGAAGCCGTGCACAAAAGCAGTTTGGTTCTTTTTATCAAGTCAGTGGAAAAGTCAGGATCTGAATATTATTAGATTCGGGATCCAGGCCCATTGGGATGTCACGTGCCTGGCAACAAACGCCAATGCCCACGTGACCAACGCCCGCGGTACTCACGTTGACGTCATTCTCCATGGTGCGCATGAAGCGCTCCCTGGTGGCCTGACCCACGTCGATCATGACGCCGTCGCTGACGAAGTCATTGTCCTTAAAGGTGGGCAGGTCCTTGGCCTTCTCCTTGTCACTGGCCTGCCGCGCCACCGTGGAGCCCTGCGTGGGAAACATCGCGGTTTAGGGCCACTATTGTGCACACACTGGCTATACAGCGCATAGAAATACATTCTTTCCACACAATGCCATAACATATCCCACGAGTATTCACTTAATGGATCTAATGTGTAACATGGATATCAAATAATAATTAATATAGTTGTCTTGATGAAGCCAGCGCACGGAGATTCGGAGTATTGGAAAACTTACGACGCATGTATTTATTTGCAGATATTTTTGTAAAATGTATATAAACTATAACAATTATTATTACACCGACTAAACAAGATCGAGAATGATCTTGGAACGGCGGTGTAAAAATAAAATATAGAAAAAAATAGTGACTGGGATGCTGACTCGTAGATCAACTCCCCGTCAAATTGGAGCCCAGTGTGCGCGGTACCAATGTAAAAGACGTTCATCAGGGGAAAACATACAGGAAAGTTGGCACCCAAAAAAAACCTTAACAAGTAAAGAGAAAACACATTTGGAATTACTTCAGCTAATGGGGAAAAGCAATGTAATTTTTTGTTATCTGATTTTCGTCAAAATGATTTAAACGGTCTGGTATTCCCACATGTTTCAAAATAGATATTTTCAAATCTGTCAAGCAGTTTTAACGCTCTCATGGGACCTTCAAGCTGCTAGGGACAGCCAGTGGCCCGCGTGCCGCGCTGGCACCCTACATCAAACGATTTGGACAGCAGGGCGGACGGAGTTTCGCAACAGTGCGGTAACGAAGGCAGCGCTGCGGGCTCCATAACTTAGTGGCTTAACCATGGAGCTATGAGTCGTCAAACCAGCACTGACACGTAGATTCCATCTGTCCACTTACCAAGTTATTTGTTGTAATCATTGTCAAAACTAGGGCCTGGGGCCTATTGTTGTTTTTTCCAAATAAACCCGCGTTGAGTTGGTTTGTATATTCAAGACGCTTTTGACCACTTTTGGTCATATCTCAAGGCGAGTGCTCTAACCCACTGAGCTATCGCAGTGACTCACCTTGAGGTCGTACTTGCGGTGGATGGTCAGTCTGGGGCTGA
This sequence comes from Arenicola marina, assembly GCA_964019135.1. Classification (NCBI taxonomy): domain Eukaryota; kingdom Metazoa; phylum Annelida; class Polychaeta; family Arenicolidae; genus Arenicola; species Arenicola marina. The sequence goes on from OZ025259.1 coordinate 25,336,516, forward strand.
AGACGTTGCGCATGACGACCAGGTAGGTCTCGGTGTCGGCCACCGTCATGCGGTACATGCCCAGGTACTGCGGCAACAACGTCTCGGCGTGGGACTCCACCACGTGCTGCAGCCAGCGGCGAGAAAACGCGGCGTATGGGTGATATACACACAAAGATATCAAAGTGACGTCATTCTCTACATAGTGACGTCATTCTCTACACATTGACGTCATTCTCTACATAGTGGCGTAATTCTCTACGTATTGACGTCATTCTGTACACATTGACGTCATTTTCTACAGTGACGTCACTCGCTACATAGTGACGTCATTCTCTACACATTGACGTCATTCTCTACACATTGACGTCATTTTCTACACATTAAAGTCATTCTCTACATTTTGACGTCACGAACTAGGCTTACGTCATTCTACATATACGTCATGTTTTTTTTTTGTGTGAAGCTATTCCTTGTACTAACGCCATTCTTTACATAACTGACATCATATTGAGATTAATGACGTCATATTTATATCATTGACGTCAAGTTTACATTACTGACGTCATATTTACATCAATGACGCCATATATTTTCATCTAATGGGGTTACAATACATGCAATGTACACCTAATGACGGCATTTATAACACATCGCAACCATGTTTATTACATGAACATTACTCATACCACGCATTTTGCAACCTTAACGCGGTATATAATAATGCAAGAAAACCAGTCACGTGTGAAATACAAGAGCTCTGTAGCACTCGCAGGGCTGGGTGAGAATATCGGGTTACCTGGTGATACTCCTTGAGGAGGCGATGCATCTCGGCCACCTCCTCGCTGGTGACGGTCTTGATGACAAAGCGCCTATCATAGGACAGCATGAAGCGGGCGCCGCTCCGGCCTGACGCCTCGGTCTCCTTCGGCGCCACCTTCGACAGCGAATTCTGGAACCAGCCGCATAGCCTCAATCTCCCATTTATTATATAGTTCCCGTAGTCGCCACCAGACGACGCATGTCACTTTGCCCCCCCCCCTTTCCAGCCAGAATACACATCAAAATTACGTGCGTAATTTAGGATATTTTAAGCTAAATTCTTATGTTTCACGTTAGATGTTTTGTTAGTCCGGGCTTTAATTCCGTAAGTAACTTCAGTATATAATCAAATATTTGGAACTTGCATTTTAGCGTTCACGGAGAAAACTGATCACGCCTCCATGAAGTGGTAGTCATACTCACCAAATATGTGTCTTCTTCGATATCGAAACGTTCTCTCAAGTTCCGAAAAACGATTGGACAATATTCCTTGAATTTGAAGTGACTGGGCATCGCATCTCTGCAAAAACGCACATCAAATTTATCAATAGGAAGTAAAACTGGAACAAAAAGTATGGCTGACAGAACACGGATGATTTTTTATAACTACAGTCAAAACGGAAACTCTCCGGACATCGAAATTTGCGACTATAGTGAGATACCGACGTCCGGCTAGGTAATCTTCGCTTTTACATAACTCACAGTTCAATAGAAGCAACAAAACAGTTGTACAATGTTACGATTACCAAGGAAAAACATGTAATTTTGTGCGCTCCAGGTTTAACTAACTGCCAGATCTATTAACTATGTAGAAATTAATTTTCTAATAAAGTGGCATCACGTGACTTAGTCAATTCATACCAATTGCGAATTTTGTTCTTATGCATTACGACAGATCTGGCATTATGTCCAACCAGGTTGGTTATTCAGGACGCTTTAACCCCTTTTGGTCATATCGCGTCAATGAGAGAAGGACGGGAGTGTGGAGCCTTGTCTCCGGGGGTAGCCCCCTAGTCTTTACGAAGAAAGACATAGGGTCTTTATCCTGCGACCACACATGGCCAGGTGGATCCTGATGGTGAAGGGTACAGAGAGGTGGATCCTGATGGTGAAGGGTACAGAGGGGCGGATCCTGATGGTGAAGGGTACAGAGAGGTGGATCCTGATGGTGAAGGGTATAGAGGGGCCGAGCCTGATGGTGAAGAGTACAGAGAGGTGGATCCTAATGGTGAAGGGTACAGAGGGGCGGATCCTGATGGTGAAGGGTACAGAGGCGGATCCTGATGGTGAAGGGAACAGAGGGGCTGATCCTTATGGTGAAGAGTACAGAGAGGCGGATCCTGATGGTGAAGGGTACAGAGAGGTGGATCCTGATGGTGAAGGGTACAGAGGGACGGATCCTGATGGTGAAGGGTACAGAGAGGTCGATCCTGATGGTGAAGGGTACAGAGGGGCACATCCTGATGGTGAAGGGTGCAGAGAGGTGGATCCTGATGGTGAAGGGTACAGAGAGGTGGATGCTGATGGCCACAACATGGCTCGAATCACTGATCCACGTTCGGTTAGGCTCTCCGGTGACCAGAGCACTCAAGGCGTGCGGTCTGACCCACTGAGCTACCGGGCTGGCCCCTGTCGAACCAGGAGCGCAGATACGTGCCCTATATGTGGCAGTGTCTAGTTACTATTATATGATGTAGCCACGGCGGATATACTGCCATTGTAAGCACATTTACGGGCGAGTGTTCGCAGGGCGTATATGACCTTTTCCTAGTATCACATGACTTAATTATAATTGACATCCAGGCTATATGCAACAGCCATGAATATAAATAACTGATTTGTAGGCAAGCAAATATATGACCTAATTGCATCATATTGTGAAACAACTCTGGCATGTTTACCATAATATACAATGGTAGGCATGCACCATTAGTGTGATAATAGATATTATGATTTCGCCGTGACAGGAGAACCCGCAGCAAGTCCGTGATAATCATATTTGGTTGAATTTCTAGGTGTTCATCCAATCCCTAGTCACTAGGTAGAACGTTGCGAATTTGTTTTGGAAATATGGAGAACACGTCATTGCAATGCTGAAACGATATCATATTGTAACGTCAAAATATAAATAGGACCGTAGGCTATAAAACCCACACCTCGGGTAATGCGCAGACAGCATTTAGCATTGCGTCTGGCAACAGACAGGCAATAAGTGGGGTCCATTGCCATGTATAGTTGCCCTGGGTAACAATAAAAATGTAAAAACATCTCTCACAATGGAGCTTGCAATCATGACTTGCCAGACATCTTTCATCCGACGCGAAGTCAACGCCGCATTTGTGATACACCCAAAGCCACGCCAAAAAAGAAATGCCAGCAAATAAAACGATTTTCATTGTCCACAGGCAAATTCAGCGGTTGCACTTCTTGTCATATCAGATTGCAGCCAGCCATAAAGCAGTCCGCCTAAATGGTCAGCGAGCGGCTATGATTACACCCATCCCCCCCCTATCCGACCCCGGGGGCCCGTGACGGCGAGGAGGGGGGCCTTGACGGCGAGGAGGAGGGAGGGACGGGGGCTTTTGACGCAAGAGTCACTCGCCGTAACAACCGGAGTATGTTGCCTGATTGCGCCCGCAGTCAGTCTCATGACGTCACAACCGAGACACAAGCAGACGCCTTCCGTTTTCGCAATAAAAAGAACAGCAACTAAACGCCTGGGGCTCCGATGTGGGGGAGAATGAGGAGGAAAAGGAGAAGACGAAGAAGGAGGAGGAGGAGGAGGAGGAAGAGAGTGGTGAGGAGGTAGAGAAGGAGAAGGATAAGGAGGAGGAGGAGGAGAATGAGAAGGAACAGGAGAAGGAGGAGAAGGAGGAGAAGGAGGGGGAGAATGAGAAGGAACAGGAGAAGGAGGAGAAGGAGGGGGAGAGGGGGAGAATGAGAAGGAACAGGAGAAGGAGGAGTAGGAGGGGGAGAGGGGGAGAATGAGAAGGAACAGGAGAAGGAGGAGGAGGAGGGGGAGAGGGGGAGAATGAGAAGGAACAGGAGAAGGAGGAGGAGGAGGGGGAGAGGGGGAGAATGAGAAGGAACAGGAGAAGGAGGAGAAGGAGGAGAAGGAGGGGAGAATGAGAAGGAACAGGAGAAGGAGGGGAGAGGGGGAGAATGAGAAGGAACAGGAGAAGGAGGAGAAGGAGGGGAGAGGGGAGAATGAGAAGGAACAGGAGAAGGAGGAGAAGGAGGAGAAGGAGGGGAGAATGAGAAGAAACAGGAGAAGGAGGAGGAGGAGGGGAGAATGAGAAGAAACAGGAGAAGGAGGAGGAGGAGGGGGAGAGGGGGAGAATGAGAAGGAACAGGAGAAGGAGGAGAAGGAGGAGAAGGAGGGGGAGAATGAGAAGGAACAGGAGAAGGAGGAGAAGGAGGGGAGAATGAGAAGAACAGGAGAAGGAGGAGGAGGAGGGGAGAGGGGGAGAATGAGAAGGAACAGGAGAAGGAGGAGAAGGAGGAGAAGGAGGGGAGATGAGAAGGAACAGGAGAAGGAGGAGAAGGAGGGGAGAATGAGAAGGAACAGGAGAAGGAGGAGTAGAGGGGAGAGGGAGAGAGAAGGAGACAGAGAGAAGGAGGAGGAGAGGGGGAGAGGGGGAGAATGAGAAGGAACAGAGAAGGAGGAGAAGGAGGGAGAGGGGAGAATGAGAAGGAAAAGAGAAGGAGAAAGAGGAAGGAGGGAGAATGAAGAGAGAAGGAGAAGGAGGAGAAGGAGGAGAGGAGGGAGAAGATGAAGGAAGGAGAAGGAGAGAGGAGGGGAGATGAGAAGAGAAGAGAGAGGAGGGAGATGAGATGAGAAGGAAGGAGAGGAGAAGAGGGGAGAGGGAGAAGAGAAGGAAAGGAGAAGAAGTAGGAGTAGGAGAAGAGAGGGAGAGGAGGTGGAGAAGGAGAGGAGAGGAGAAGGAGGGGAAGGAGAGGTAGGAGTGGAGAAGGAGAGGGGAGAGAAGAGGAGGAGGAGTAGGAGGAGGAGGGGAGGAGATGAGAAGGAACAGGAGAAGAGAGAAGGAGAGGAGGTGAAGTGGGGTGAGGAGGAGAGGAGAGAGAAGGAGGGGAGAAGGAGGAGAGAGTGGTGGAGGAGGAGAGGGGGAGGAGGGAGGAGTAGTGGTGGAGGGTGAGGAGGGGTGAGTGAGAGGAGGAGGGAGGAGTGGTGTGTTTGGTGTGGTTGGTTGGTGGTGGGTGTGTGGTTGTGGTGGTTGTGGTGGTGGTGTTGTGGGGGTGTGGTTGTGTGGTTGGTTGGTGGTGGTTGGTGTGTTGTTTGGTGGTTGGTTGTTTGGTGTTGTGTTGTGTTGGTGGTGTGGTTGTTTTGTTTTGTGTTGGTTGGTGTGGGTGTTGTGGTGGTGGTTGGGTGGTGGTGGGTGTTGGTGGTTGGTGTTGTGTGTTGGGTGTGTGTGGGTGTTGTTGGTGTTGGTGTGTTGGTGGTGTGTTGTTTGGTAGGTGTTGTTGGTTGGTGTTGTGGTGTGGTGTGTGTTGTGTGTGGTGTTTTGTGTGTTGTGGTGTGTGTGGTTGTGTGTTTGTGTGGTTTGGTGTTTGTTTGGTGTGTTGGTGGTGGGTTGGTGTTTGTTTGGTTTGTGTTGGTTGTTTGTGTGTTTGGTTGGTTGGTTTT
>OZ025259.1:25342161-25505835 GCA_964019135.1 Arenicola marina
GAGGGGGGGGGGCTAAGTGAACTCCAGGTAAAGACGGCCCTAGATTGGTCACAGTGCACTTAAGGGTGGTTGCGATTATGACGAATTCGTAAAAACTAAAAGGAGGAAAACAAACTACGCCGGAGCGCCACAAGACGCGACGCGACCGAATCCGGAGAGACACTCAAGATCTACAGCAATCTTGCGCGGCGGCGGGATCACTGAACACTTGCAGATCGGGTGATAAGACAATGGAGAGTGCGGTTCGCCTAGCAGACTGTTGTACGCGAACCTCTTCTAAGAGACATCTGTTATCTGTGCACCACCACCATCTGTGCCCTGCTGATAACTCCTGTTCACCCCCCCCCCCACCCCCCCTGAGCAGGCCTGAGACACACATGGCTGTTGTCGTGCTCCATGGTAACCGTTACTTACTTGTTGAAGAAATGGTTGTCCACCCGGACTTTACTGAAGGCTTTGAAGTCGTCCGGCATCAGCATGACCGGGATGTTGACGTGACTGAGCTCATTAATCTGCGAAAGCGAAGAAACACACGGAGGTTAGCACAGGACGGAGTTACGCACTGATGCAGATTGCAGGAGACAGAACACAACGAGGTTATTATAGAGCTGAGTAACGCTCGGATGTAGATTGCAGGAGACAGAACACAACGAGGTTATTATAGAGCTTAGTAACGCTCTGATGTAGATTGCAGGAGACAGAACACAATGAGGTTATTATAGAGCTGAGTAACGCTCTGATGTAGATTGCAGGAGACAGGACACAATGAGGTTATTATAGAGCTGAGTAACGCTCTGATGTAGATTGCAGGAGACAGAACACAATGAGGTTATTATAGAGCTGAGTAACGCTCTGATGTAGATTTCAGGAGACAGAACACAATGAGGTTATTATAGAGCTGAGTAACGCTCTGATGTAGATTGCAGGAGACAGGACACAATGAGGTTATTATAGAGCTGAGTAACGCTCTGATGTAGATTGCAGGAGACAGGACACAATGAGGTTATTATAGAGCTGAGTAACGCTCTGATGTAGATTTCAGGAGACAGAACACAATGAGGTTATTATAGAGCTGAGTAACGCTCGGATGTAGATTGCAGGAGACAGAACACAATGAGGTTATTATAGAGCTTAGTAACGCTCTGATGTAGATTGCAGGAGACAGAGCACAATGAGGTTATTATAGAGCTGAGTAACGCTCTGATGTAGATTTCAGGAGACAGAACACAATGAGGTTATTATAGAGCTTAGTAACGCTCGGATGTAGATTGCAGGAGACAGAACACAATGAGGTTATTATAGAGCTTAGTAACGCTCTGATGTAGATTGCAGGAGACAGAGCACAATGAGGTTATTATAGAGCTGAGTAACGCTCTGATGTAGATTGCAGGAGACAGAACACAATGAGGTTATTATAGAGCTTAGTAACGCTCTGATGTAGATTGCAGGAGACAGAACACAATGAGGTTATTATAGAGCTTAGTAACGCTCTGATGTAGATTGCAGGAGACAGGACACAATGAGGTTATTATAGAGCTGAGTAACGCTCGGATGTAGATTGCAGGAGACAGAACACAATGAGGTTACTATAGAGCTTAGTAACGCTCTGATGTAGATTTCAGGAGACAACACAATGAGGTTATTTTTAGAGCTTAGTAACGCTCTGATGTAGATTGCAGGAGACAGAACACAACGAGGTTATTATAGAGCTGAGTAAGGCAAGAGACAGAACACAATGAGGTTATTATAGAGCTGAGTAACGCTCTGATGTAGATTGCAGGAGACAGAACACAATGAGGTTATTATAGAGCTTAGTAACGCTCTGATGTAGATTGCAGGAGACAGAACACAATGAGGTTATTATAGAGCTGAGTAACGCTCTGATGTAGATTGGTAGATTGCAGGAGACAGAACACAATGAGGTTATTATAGTAATGCCTTAGCGACGATTGCAGGATGGTTGGCTGTATATTCAGGACACTTTAACCACTTTTGGTCAAATAGCGTCAATGGGAAAAGGAAGAGAGAGTGGAGCCATGTCTCCAGGGGGACCCCCGACTCTTTGCGAAGAAGGACATCTCTTCGCAAATCCTACGACCACACGGACATGGCCACAGCCGGGCGCGAACTACCGGTCCACGTGCCGTTAGGCTCTCAGGTGGCCAGAGCCCACAAAGCGTGCACTCTAAACCCTCTGAGCTACCCTGGTTATTATAGAGCCGACAATCTAATATGGACATCAGTTATGCTTCACAATATATTGAAAACACTGACCAGGTTCAACAGATTCAGGAAATTCAGAAAACACAGAAGACGAAGATTAAAACCCTAAGGACAATATAGAAATTTATGACGGTTTTCATGCAGATGTAAGCAATGATTTGGTTTCCCGTAATTATTCTCAAAAAGGAACACATGACATAATTACCCCCCCCCCCCCCCACCCACCCCTAATAAAAAAACGTTGAAATAAAACGTAGAAACAATCGAGGAACACTAAATAATCCACGGTATAAAATCGTTCTAGCCAGGCTGCATTAGCTAGTTAGCTAGTTAGGTATCAATGTACCAGACAGTTACCCTGTGTGTGCGTGAAAAACACAAGCCGGATGAAATAAATCTTGGTCAACGAGACACATATGCTGGCCAGTTCCCAGGCGTCATGACAACGCTATAGCTACGTCACATATCTGTCACGTAAGCGAATCTAAACCTGGTGCAAGCAGGTGCTCAGCCTATTTATTGTAATTTCCAGGAAAGGTTCGATTTTAATCATGTATCCATATTAAGGTAACACAACCCCGGACCGGCAAACGAGTAACGAGATGGATTGTGCGTTGGGCAAAGCAAGGAGGGAGGCATGGGGAGTAACGTGGTACTACGACATAATGTCAACGCGGCTGTTGCTGGGGCTGATGTTACCGAGATGACTTATGTTCCATCTCTGTTCTAATCCTAACAGAGTATCGTTCAACATATCAAGACACATCCAGATACATGTTTTCATTTTTTGGACCCTCACATCTTGATATACATCTCGGGATCAATCGTTGGGCGGTATATTCACCGGGTTAAACATGCAAGATACAAATTGGACCAGTTTGCTTACTTTATTATTATAACATTAAACCCACAGAAGGGGCATACGCGTTGGCAATAAATCATAACCAGATTATCACTGAGGAGTCACCCGCCATTTGCAACTCAAATGCAAACCGGGGATGCTATAAAGTAATTGAGGTCTTACGGCGTCGCTCTTTCTCTGTTTTGTAGGGCTTGTGAAAGAGAACTGCCCATTTGTAACATATGCACTATTGAGTAATATTCAAATGTCTACCCCCCATAGTGTGACAGTAATATATACGCTTATTTTAAGCGTCACTGACAACATACCATAAGGCGATAATCTATTTCATACTTTTAATAACCATACATAAGCCTAACGGCACGTGGATCGGTGGTTCCAGCTCCGCTGTGGCCATGTCTGTGCGGTCGCAGGATAAAGATCCCATGTCCTTCTTCGCAAAGAGTAAGGGGTTACCCCCGGGGACATGGCTCCGCTCTTCCCTTCCTTCTCCCATTGACGCGATATGACCAGAATTGGTCGACAGCATTGTCAATGAGTATCGGTAACCATTTCCCGTCTCTTGCCTGACAGGCATGGACGGTTTGGGACCGTTTTGTGACAAACAATTCAGGCTCTTGCTGCCAGTTATTTGAGTAACAACCATTTGAAACAACGCCCAAGGACCTGACGAGGCCAACAACATTATATGGCTATGTATTTCCTGTGTAAATACATCTGGACTCTTTCGCCAGACGGGTGTTACCGGTATACAGTAAACATCCGTAGCTGCTTGGGACAGAAACCCAAGCCTGGCGCTGATAACGTGACGGTGACATACACCATCGCGCCTCCCTGGGGTACCCGCCGTGAGCACCCCCCCCCCCCCCCACCCCAACCCCCCACCAGTGTTGATACCAGTATTACAAGCGGTATACCCTGGGTCATCGCCCATCATGGTAAGGCCATATCGGGCCAAAAAACTCTAACCAACTATTTCGCATCCGTAACCTCCTCCATAATACGCTATGTAACATATATTTTATATGACGCAGTGTCGTAATGCAGTACCGGGTATGTCCTCCTTGGACAATCAAACCCGCCGCATTCGGCATAGCTCACGTTACACTCGCGGATATTATTCAACCAAATATGTTTTTTTTAATCTTCCTTGGGCCGCATTTTCGTCGTGGCCTCACCAGCGCGTTGTGGTTGTAGTCATCATCAACAAATCATATGTAATACAATTTTCATAATTCAGACACCGGAGGGCCTAAAAGCACGTGGATCGGTGGTTCGCCCCCCGCTGTGGCCATGTCTGTGGTCGCAGGATAAAGATCCCACGTCTTTCTTCATAATGAGTTAGGGGTTACCCCGGGGACATGGCTCCACTCTCCCTTCCTTCTCCCATTGACGCGATATGACCACAAGTGGTTAAAGCGTCCTGAATATACAACCAACCAACCAATAATAATGCCAAAAAAAATCCATCTCTTGATTAAATATTTATTTATTTTGAACCGGACAATCAAATGTTCCTAAATGCAGCCTAAATGCGGTTTATGAATACGGCTCCCTGGGCCACAGCAATCACCTCCTCGGTGTGGCATTTATTGGCAATGAGAGTTCAGATATCTGTTCCGGCCACTCTCCTTTTGCCACCGAAAGACGGTCGGTCGACCCCCTGCCAAATGAATACGACGAGGCGGTCAGGCTAACCGCCATCTACCAGCGGCGCAATGACATCCGAGATTGACGTGCAGGCGCACACTTGTCTTGCTTCAAGGGTCTCCGGGATCGTGACCGGTCATCAATCCTCAAATTACAGCGCATAGGGCATTCATACAGACGGGGGTGCGGGGCTGGTCAGCAATGCGATGGGGTGCGGGGCTGGTCAGCAATGCGATGGGGTGCGGGGCTGGTCAGCAATGCAATAAATGGGTTGCGCTTGATGTTGAATAGGGGTGGGTGGGTGGCAAAGTGAAGGTTGGTGTGGGTTGGGTGAGGGGAGGGGATGGATGAGGGGAGGTGGTGGGTGGGGGGAGGGGTAGACGAGGGGAGGGGGCGGATACAGGGGAGGGGGTGGATGGGAGGGGGCAGGGTGGAGTCAATGCTTTATTATTTTCTGGCGAGCATGTTGTGGGTAAATTTATTAATCACGTAAATAAATATATACAGGTCGATATAATATGATTGCTGAGTGAGATAAATCCGTTCCATGCGTTCTCCACCCCGGCGCTAACCCCTGGCACTCCCTGCGGGCTCGGGGGACAGACAGACCAAGCCTTGGCCATTTCTTGTCAACGATCAATATATGGTCTTTGCGACCAGTTGAATGCCTCACCGACCACGGGGTGACCTTCCTCGCTTGATGGCCACTCTCCACCATCTTATGCTTCCCTACTGACCCCCCCCCCCTCACAAGTTTATGATCTCCCTTACCACTTGATGACCTCCCTCAGCACTTGATGACCTATCTTACCACTTGAGGACCTTACTGACTACTTGATGACCTCCCTTACCACTTGGCGACCTCCCTTACCACTTGACGACCTTACTCACTACTTTACCTTCCTTACCACTTGCAGATCTCCCTTACCACTTGATGACCCCCTTTAACACTTGATGCCCACCCTTTATCACTTGATAACCTCCTTTACCACTTGATGACCTTCCTCACTACTTCATGATGTTCCTTACCACTTGCAGATCTCCCTTACCACTTGATGACCCCCCTTTACCACTTGATGACCTCCCTTTACCACTTGATGACCTCCCTTACCACTTGATGACCCCCCTTTACCACTTGACGACCTCCCTTTACCACTTGATGACCTCCTTCACAACTTGACGACCTCCCTTACCACTTGATGACCTCCCTTACCACTTGCATACCTCTCTTCCCATTTAATGACCTCCCTCACCACTTGATGACCTCCCTTGCCACTTGATGACCTCCCTTACCAGTAGATGACCTCCTTTACCACTTGATGACCTCCCTCACCACTTGATGACCTCCCTTACCACTTGATGATCCCCCTTTACCACTTGATGACCCTCCTTCACCACTTGACGACCTCCCTTACCACTTGATGACCCCCCTTTACCACTTGATGACCCCCATTTACCACTTGATGACCTCCCTCACAACTTGACGACCTCCCTTACCACTTGATGACCTCCCTTACCACTTGCATACCTCTCTTCCCGTTTAATGACCTCCCTCACCACTTGATGACCTTCTTCATCACTTGACGACCTCCCTTGCCACTTGATGACCTCCCTTACCAGTTGATGATCTCCTTTACCACTTGATGACCTCCCTCACCACTTGATGACCTCCCTCACCACTTGATGACCTCCCTTGCCACTTGATGACCTCCCTTACCAGTTGATGATCTCCTTTACCACTTGATGACCTCCCTCACCACTTGATGACCTCCCTCACCACTTGATGACCTCCCTTACCAGTTGATGACCTCCTTTACCACTTGATGACCTCCCTCACCACTTGATGACCTCCCTCCCCAGTTGATGGCCTCCCTTGCCACTTGACGGTCCCAGCCAGTATCATCACTACTACTCTCACCAGAGGGTTATACGCACGATCAGTTGTCGGATATCAGCACTCCACACATAAGTAACAACTCATCGATTCATATCAATAAGCGACATTGTTTGCTTTCTGCGCTAAGAGGTAGTACGTTGATCTCACACCTTGTTGACACAGCCACAGTTCACCCCAGTCTCTGCACTTCCGCTTAGATCACAATGCGATAATCAGCTGCGTCGGAAGCAAAATGAAAGTGAGGGGGCACACCTCAGTTTGGTGGGGGGGGGGGGGTGGAGGGGCGGGCTATGATATCTTGCGACTAGATGGGATGGGGGGGGGGGGGGGGCTCTTATATCTTACGACTTGGTGGGAGGGGGGGCTCTGATATCTTGCGACTTGGTGGGAAGGGGGGCTCTGATATCTTATGATTTGGTGGGAAGGGGGGCTCTGATATCTTACGACTTGGTGGGAAGGGGGGCTCTGATATCTTACGACTTGGTGGGAGGGGGGGGCTCTGATATCTTACGACTTGGTGGGAAGGGGGGGCTCTGATATCTTACGACTTGGTGGGAAGGGGGGTTCTGATATCTTGCGACTTGGTCGGAAGGGGGGCTCTGATATCTTACGACTTGGTGGGAAGAGGGGTTCTGATATCTTACGACTTGGTCGGAAGGGGGGCTCTGATATCTTACGACTTGGTGGGAAGAGGGGTTCTGATATCTTACGACTTGGTGGGAAGGGGGGCTCTGATATCTTACGACTTGGTGGGAAGGGGGGCTCTGATATCTTACGACTTGGTGGAAGGGGGGCTCTGATATCTTGCGACTTGGTGGGAAGGGGGGCTCTGATATCTTACGACTTGGTGGGAAGGGGGGCTCTGATATCTTGCGACTTGGTGGGAAGGGGGGGCTCTGATATCTTACGACTTGGTGGGAAGGGGGGGCTCTGATATCTTACGACTTGGTGGGAAGGGGGGTTCTGATATCTTGCGACTTGGTGGGAAGGGGGGCTCTGATATCTTACGACTTGGTGGGAGGGGGGCTCTGATATCTTACGACTTGGTGGGAAGGGGGGCTCTGATATCTTGCGACTTGGTCGGAAGGGGGGCTCTGATATCTTACGACTTGGTGGGAAGAGGGGTTCTGATATCTTACGACTTGGTGGGAAGGGGGGCTCTGATATCTTACGACTTGGTGGGAAGGGGGGCTCTGATATCTTACGACTTGGTGGAAGGGGGGCTCTGATATCTTGCGACTTGGTGGGAAGGGGGGCTCTGATATCTTACGACTTGGTGGGAAGGGGGGCTCTGATATCTTGCGACTTGGTGGGAAGGGGGGGCTCTGATATCTTACGACTTGGTGGGAAGGGGGGGCTCTGATATCTTACGACTTGGTGGGAAGGGGGGTTCTGATATCTTGCGACTTGGTGGGAAGGGGAGCTCTGATATCTTACGACTTGGTGGGAGGGGGGCTCTGATATCTTACGACTTGGTGGGAAGGGGGGCTCTGATATCTTACGACTTGGTGGGAAGGGGGGGCTCTGATATCTTACGACTTGGTGGGAAGGGGGGCTCTGATATCTTACGACTTGGTGGGAAGGGGGGCTCTGATATCTTACGACTTGGTGGGAAGGGGGGCTCTGATATCTTACGACTTGGTGGGAAGGGGGGCTCTGATATCTTACGACTTGGTGGAAAGGGGGGCTCTGATATCTTACGACTTGGTGGGAAGGGGGGCTCTGATATCTTGCGACTTGGTGGGAAGGGGGTCTCTGATATCTTACGACTTGGTGGGAGGGGGGCTCTGATATCTTACGACTTGGTGGGAAGGGGGGCTCTGATATCTTACGACTTGGTGGGAAGGGGGGGCTCTGATATCTTGCGACTTGGTGGGAAGGGGGGCTCTGATATCTTACGACTTGGTGGGAAGGGGGGGCTCTGATATCTTACGACTTGGTGGGAAGGGGGGGCTCTGATATCTTACGACTTGGTGGGAAGGGGGGCTCTGATATCTTACGACTTGGTGGGAAGGGGGGGCTCTGATATCTTACGACTTGGTGGGAAGGGGAGCTCTGATATCTTGCGACTTGGTGGGAAGGGGGTCTCTGATATCTTACGACTTGGTGGGAGGGGGGCTCTGATATCTTACGACTTGGTGGGAAGGGGGGCTCTGATATCTTACGACTTGGTGGGAAGGGGGGGCTCTGATATCTTGCGACTTGGTGGGAAGGGGGGCTCTGATATCTTACGACTTGGTGGGAAGGGGGGGCTCTGATATCTTACGACTTGGTGGGAAGGGGGGGCTCTGATATCTTACGACTTGGTGGGAAGGGGGGCTCTGATATCTTACGACTTGGTGGGAAGGGGGGGCTCTGATATCTTACGACTTGGTGGGAAGGGGAGCTCTGATATCTTACGACTTGGTGGGAAGGGGGGGCTCTGATATCTTACGACTTGGTGGGAAGGGGGGCTCTGATATCTTACGACTTAGTGGGAGGGGGGCTCTGATATCTTGCGACTTGGTGGGAAGGGGGGCTCTGATATCTTACGACTTGGTGGGAAGGGGGGCTCTGATATCTTACGACTTGGTGGGAAGGGGGGGCTCTGATATCTTACGACTTGGTGGGAAGGGGGGCTCTGATATCTTACGACTTGGTGGGAAGGGGGGTTCTGATATCTTACGACTTGGTGGGAAGGGGGGCTCTGATATCTTACGACTTGGTGGGAAGGGGGGCTCTGATATCTTACGACTTGGTGGGAAGGGGGGTTCTGATATCTTACGACTTGGTGGGAAGGGGGGCTCTGATATCTTACGACTTGGTGGGAAGGGGGGCTCTGATATCTTACGACTTGGTGGGAAGGGGGGGCTCTGATATCTTACGACTTGGTGGGAAGGGGGGCTCTGATATCTTACGACTTGGTGGGAAGGGGGGCTCTGATATCTTACGACTTGGTGGGAAGGGGGGCTCTGATATCTTACGACTTGGTGGGAGGGGGGGCTCTGATATCTTACGACTTGGTGGGAAGGGGGGTTCTGATATCTTACGACTTGGTGGGAAGGGGGGCTCTGATATCTTACGACTTGGTGGGAAGGGGGGCTCTGATATCTTACGACTTGGTGGGAAGGGGGGTTCTGATATCTTACGACTTGGTGGGAAGGGGGGCTCTGATATCTTACGACTTGGTGGGAAGGGGGGCTCTGATATCTTACGACTTGGTGGGAAGAGGGGCTCTGATATCTTACGACTTGGTGGGAAGGGGGGCTCTGATATCTTACGACTTGGTGGGAAGGGGAGCTCTGATATCTTGCGACTTGGTGGGAAGGGGGGGCTCTGATATCTTGCGACTTGGTGGGAAGGGGGGCTCTGATATCTTGCGACTTGGTGGGAAGGGGGGCTCTGATATCTTACGACTTGGTGGGAAGGGGGGGCTCTGATATCTTACGACTTGGTGGGAAGGGGAGCTCTGATATCTTGCGACTTGGTGGGAAGGGGGGGCTTTGATATCTTGCGACTTGGTGGGAAGGGGGGCTCTGATATCTTACGACTTGGTGGGAAGGGGGGCTCTGATATCTTGCGACTTGGTGGGAAGGGGGGCTCTGATATCTTACGACTTGGTGGGAAGGGGGGCTCTGATATCTTGCGACTTGGTGGGAAGGGGGGGCTCTGATATCTTACGACTTGGTGGGAAGGGGGGCTCTGATATCTTACGACTTGGTGGGAGGGGGGGCTCTGATATCTTGCGACTTGGTGGGAAGGGGGGTTCTGATATCTTGCGACTTGGTGGGAAGGGGGGGCTCTGATATCTTACGACTTGGTGGGAGGGGGGGCTCTGATATCTTACGACTTGGTGGGAAGGGGGGCTCTGATATCTTACGACTTGGTGGGAAGGGGGGCTCTGATATCTTACGACTTGGTGGGAAGGGGGGCTCTGATATCTTACGACTTGGTGGGAAGGGGGGCTCTGATATCTTGCGACTTGGTGGGAAGGGGGGCTCTGATATCTTGCGACTTGGTGGGAAGAGGGGCTCTGATATCTTACGACTTGGTGGGAGGGGGGGCTCTGATATCTTACGACTTGGTGGGAAGGGGGGCTCTGATATCTTACGACTTGGTGGGAAGGGGGGTTCTGATATCTTACGACTTGGTGGGAAGGGGGGCTCTGATATCTGACGACTTGGTGGGAAGGGGGGCTCTGATATCTTACGACTTGGTGGGAAGGGGGGCTCTGATATCTTACGACTTGGTGGGAAGGGGGGCTCTGATATCTTGCGACTTGGTGGGAAGGGGGGCTCTGATATCTTGCGACTTGGTGGGAAGAGGGGCTCTGATATCTTACGACTTGGTGGGAGGGGGGGCTCTGATATCTTACGACTTGGTGGGAAGGGGGGCTCTGATATCTTACGACTTGGTGGGAAGGGGGGTTCTGATATCTTACGACTTGGTGGGAAGGGGGGCTCTGATATCTGACGACTTGGTGGGAAGGGGGGCTCTGATATCTTACGACTTGGTGGGAAGGGGGGCTCTGATATCTTACGACTTGGTGGGAAGAGGGGCTCTGATATCTTACGACTTGGTGGGAAGGGGGGCTCTGATATCTTACGACTTGGTGGGAAGGGGGGTTCTGATATCTTGCGACTTGGTGGGAAGGGGGGCTCTGATATCTTACGACTTGGTGGGAAGAGGGGCTCTGATATCTTACGACTTGGTGGGAAGGGGGGCTCTGATATCTTACGACTTGGTGGGAAGGGGGGCTCTGATATCTTACGACTTGGTGGGAAGGGGGGTTCTGATATCTTGCGACTTGGTGGGAAGGGGGGCTCTGATATCTTACGACTTGGTGGGAAGGGGGGCTCTGATATCTTACGACTTGGTGGGAAGGGGGGTTTGATATCCTGCGACTTGGTGGGAAGGGGGGCTCTGATATCTTACGACTTGGTGGGAAGGGAGGCTCTGATATCTTACGACTTGGTAGGAAGAGGGGCTCTGATATCTTACGACTTAGTGGGAGGGGGGCTCTGATATCTTACGACTTGGTGGGAAGGGGGGTTCTGATATCTTGCGACTTGGTGGGAAGGGGGGCTCTGATATCTTACGACTTGGTGGGAAGGGGGGTTCTGATATCTTGCGACTTGGTGGGAGGGGGGCTCTGATATCTTACGACTTGGTGGGAAGGGGGGTTCTGATATCTTGCGACTTGGTGGGAAGGGGGGCTCTGATATCTTACGACTTGGTGGGAAGGGGGGCTCTGATATCTTACGACTTAGTGGGAGGGGGGCTCTGATATCTTACGACTTGGTGGGAAGAGGGGCTCTGATATCTTACGACTTAGTGGGAGGGGGGCTCTGATATCTTACGACTTGGTGGGAAGGGGGGTTCTGATATCTTGCGACTTGGTGGGAAGGGGGGCTCTGATATCTTACGACTTGGTGGGAAGGGGGGTTCTGATATCTTGCGACTTGGTGGGAAGAGGGGCTCTGATATCTTACGACTTGGTGGGAAGGGGGGCTCTGATATATTACGACTTGGTGGGAAGGGGGGCTCTGATATCTTACGACTTGGTGGGAAGGGGGGCTCTGATATCTTACGACTTGGTGGGAAGGGGGGCTCTGATATCTTACGACTTAGTGGGAGGGGGGCTCTGATATCTTACGACTTGGTGGGAAGGGGGGCTCTGATATCCTGCGACTTGGTGGGAAAGGGGGCTCTGATATCTTACGACTTGGTGGGAAGAGGGGCTCTGATATCTTACGACTTGGTGGGAAGGGAGGCTCTGATATCTTACGACTTGGTGGGAAGGGGGGCTCTGATATCTTACGACTTAGTGGGAGGGGGGCTCTGATATCTTACGACTTGGTGGGAAGGGGGGCTCTGATATCTTGCGACTTGGTGGGAAGAGGGGCTCTGATATCTTACGACTTAGTGGGAGGGGGGCTCTGATATCTTACGACTTGGTGGGAAGAGGGGCTCTGATATCTTACGACTTGGTGGGAAGGGGGGCTCTGATATCTTGCGACTTGGTGGGAAGGGGGGGCTCTGATATCTTACGACTTGGTGGGAAGAGGGGCTCTGATATCTTACGACTTGGTGGGAAGGGAGGCTCTGATATCTTACGACTTAGTGGGAGGGGGGCTCTGATATCTTACGACTTAGTGGGAGGGGGGCTCTGATATCTTACGACTTGGTGGGAAGAGGGGCTCTGATATCTTACGACTTGGTGGGAAGGGAGGCTCTGATATCTTACGACTTGGTGGGAAGGGAGGCTCTGATATCTTACGACTTGGTGGGAAGGGGGGCTCTGATATCTTACGACTTAGTGGGAGGGGGGCTCTGATATCTTACGACTTGGTGGGAAGGGGGGTTCTGATATCTTGCGACTTGGTGGGAAGGGGGGCTCTGATATCTTACGACTTGGTGGGAAGGGGGGTTCTGATATCTTGCGACTTGGTGGGAAGAGGGGCTCTGATATCTTACGACTTGGTGGGAAGGGGGGCTCTGATATATTACGACTTGGTGGGAAGGGGGGCTCTGATATCTTACGACTTGGTGGGAAGGGGGGCTCTGATATCTTACGACTTGGTGGGAAGGGGGGCTCTGATATCTTACGACTTAGTGGGAGGGGGGCTCTGATATCTTACGACTTGGTGGGAAGGGGGGCTCTGATATCCTGCGACTTGGTGGGAAGGGGGGCTCTGATATCTTACGACTTGGTGGGAAGAGGGGCTCTGATATCTTACGACTTGGTGGGAAGGGAGGCTCTGATATCTTACGACTTGGTGGGAAGGGGGGCTCTGATATCTTACGACTTAGTGGGAGGGGGGCTCTGATATCTTACGACTTGGTGGGAAGGGGGGCTCTGATATCTTGCGACTTGGTGGGAAGAGGGGCTCTGATATCTTACGACTTGGTGGGAAGGGGGGCTCTGATATCTTACGACTTGGTGGGAAGGGGGGCTCTGATATCTTACGACTTGGTGGGAAGGGAGGCTCTGATATCTTGCGACTTGGTGGGAAGGGAGGCTCTGATATCTTACGACTTGGTGGGAAGGGGGGCTCTGATATCTTACGACTTGGTGGGAAGGGGGGTTCTGATATCTTACGACTTGGTGGGAAGGGGGGCTCTGATATCTTACGACTTGGGGGGAAGAGGGGCTCTGATATCTTACGACTTGGTGGGAAGGGGGGCTCTGATATCTTGCGACTTGGTGGGAAGGGGGGCTCTGATATCTTGCGACTTGGTGGGAAGGGGGGCTCTGATATCTTACGACTTGGTGGGAAGGGGGGCTCTGATATCTTACGACTTGGTGGGAAGAGGGGCTCTGATATCTTACGACTTGGTGGGAAGGGGGGCTCTGATATCTTGCGACTTGGTGGAAAGGGGGGCTCTGATATCTTACGACTTGGTGGGAAGGGGGGCTCTGATATCTTACGACTTGGTGGGAAGAGGGGCTCTGATATCTTACGACTTGGTGGGAAGGGGGGCTCTGATATCTTGCGACTTGGTGGAAAGGGGGGCTCTGATATCTTACGACTCGGTGGGAAGGGGGGCTCTGATATCTTACGACTTGGTGGGAAGGGGGGCTCTGATATCTTACGACTCGGTGGGAAGAGGGGGCTCTGATATCTTACGACTTAGTGGGAGGGGGGCTCTGATATCTTACGACTTGGTGGGAAGGGGGGTTCTGATATCTTACGACTTGGTGGGAAGGGGGGCTCTGATATCTTGCGACTTGGTGGGAAGGGGGGCTTTGATATCTTGCGACTTGGTGGGAAGGGGGGCTCTGATATCTTACGACTTGGTGGGAAGGGGGGCTCTGATATCTTACGACTTGGTGGGAAGGGGGGCTCTGATATCTTGCGACTTGGTGGGAAGGGGGGCTCTGATATCTTACGACTTGGTGGGAAGGGGGGCTCTGATATCTTGCGACTTGGTGGGAAGGGGGGCTCTGATATCTTACGACTCGGTGGGAAGGGGGGCTCTGATATCTTACGACTTGGTGGGAAGGGGGGCTCTGATATCTTACGACTTGGTGGGAAGGGGGGCTCTGATATCTTACGACTTGGTGGGAAGGGGGGCTCTGATATCTTGCCACTTGGTGGGAAGGGGGGCTCTGATATCTTACGACTTGGTGGGAAGGGGGGCTCTGATATCTTACGACTTGGTGGGAAGGGGGGCTCTGATATCTTGCCACTTGGTGGGAAGGGGGGCTCTGATATCTTGCGACTTGGTGGGAAGGGGGGCTCTGATATCTTACGACTTAGTGGGAGGGGGGCTCTGATATCTTACGACTTGGTGGGAAGGGGGGTTCTGATATCTTACGACTTGGTGGGAAGGGGGGCTCTGATATCTTACGACTTGGTGGGAAGGGGGGCTCTGATATCTTACGACTTGGTGGGAAGGGGGGCTCTGATATCTTACGACTTAGTGGGAGGGGGGCTCTGATATCTTACGACTTGGTGGGAAGGGGGGTTCTGATATCTTACGACTTGGTGGGAAGGGGGGCTCTGATATCTTACGACTTGGTGGGAAGGGGGGCTCTGATATCTTACGACTTGGTGGGAAGGGGGGCTCTGATATCTTACGACTTGGTGGGAAGGGGGGCTCTGATATCTTGCGACTTGGTGGGAAGGGGGGCTCTGATATCTTGCGACTTGGTGGAAAGGGGGGCTCTGATATCTTGCGACTTGGTGGGAAGGGGGGCTCTGATATCTTACGACTTGGTGGGAGGGGGGGCTCTGATATCTTGCGACTTGGTGGGAAGGGAGGCTCTGATATCTTACGACTTAGTGGGAGGGGGGCTCTGATATCTTGCGACTTGGTGGGAAGGGGGGCTCTGATATCTTGCGACTTGGTGGGAAGGGGGGCTCTGATATCTTGCGACTTGGTGGGAAGGGGGGCTCTGATATCTTACGACTTGGTGGGAAGGGGGGCTCTGATATCTTACGACTTGGTGGGAAGGGGGGCTCTGATATCTTACGACTTGGTGGGAAGGGGGGCTCTGATATCTTACGACTTGGTGGGAAGGGGGGCTCTGATATCTTACGACTTGGTGGGAAGGGGGGCTCTGATATCTTACGACTTGGTGGGAAGGGGGGCTCTGATATCTTACGACTTGGTGGGAAGGGGGGCTCTGATATCTTACGACTTGGTGGGAAGGGGGGCTCTGATATCTTACGACTTGGTGGGAAGGGGGGCTCTGATATCTTGCGACTTGGTGGGAGGGGGGGCTCTGATATCTTACGACTTGGTGGGAAGGGGGGCTCTGATATCTTACGACATGGTGGGAGGGGGGGCTCTGATATCTTGCGACTTGGTGGGAAGGGAGGCTCTGATATCTTACGACTTAGTGGGAAGGGGGGCTCTGATATCTTACGACTTGGTGGGAAGGGGGGCTCTGATATCTTACGACTTGGTGGGAAGGGGGGCTCTGATATCTTACGACTTGGTGGGAAGGGGGGTTCTGATATCTTACGACTTGGTGGGAAGGGGGGCTCTGATATCTTACGACTTGGTGGGAAGAGGGGCTCTGATATCTTACGACTTGGTGGGAAGGGGAGCTCTGATATCTTGCGACTTGGTGGGAAGGGGGGCTCTGATATCTTACGACTTGGTGGGAAGAGGGGCTCTGATATCTTACGACTTGGTGGGAAGGGGGGCTCTGATATCTTACGACTTGGTGGGAAGGGGGGTTCTGATATCTTACGGCTTGGTGGGAAGGGGGGCTCTGATATCTTGCGACTTGGTGGGAAGGGGGGTTCTGATATCTTACGACTTGGTGGGAAGGGGGGCTCTGATATCTTACGACTTGGTGGGAAGGGGAGCTCTGATATCTTGCGACTTGGTGGGAAGGGGGGCTCTGATATCTTACGACTTGGTGGGAAGGGGGGCTCTGATATCTTACGACTTGGTGGGAAGGGGGGCTCTGATATCTTACGACTTGGTGGGAAGGGGGGCTCTGATATCTTACGACTTGGTGGGAAGGGGGGCTCTGATATCTTACGACTTGGTGGGAAGGGGGGCTCTGATATCTTGCGACTTGGTGGGAAGGGGGGCTCTGATATCTTACGACTTGGTGGGAAAGGGGGCTCTGATATTTTGCGACTTGGTGGGAAGGGGGGCTCTGATATCTTGCGACTTGGTGGGAAGGGGGGCTCTGATATCTTGCGACTTGGTGGGAAGGGGGGCTCTGATATCTTACGACTTGGTGGGAAGGGGAGCTCTGATATCTTGCGACTTGGTGGGAAGGGGAGCTCTGATATCTTACGACTTGGTGGGAAAGGGGGCTCTGATATTTTGCGACTTGGTGGGAAGGGGGGCTCTGATATCTTGCGACTTGGTGGGAAGGGGGGCTCTGATATCTTGCGACTTGGTGGGAAGGGGGGCTCTGATATCTTACGACTTGGTGGGAAGGGGAGCTCTGATATCTTGCGACTTGGTGGGAAGGGGGGCTCTGATATCTTGCCACTTGGTGGGAAGGGGGGCTCCGATATCTTACGATTTGGTGGGAAGGGGGGCTCTGATATCTTACGACTTGGTGGGAAGGGGGGCTCTGATATCTTACGACTTGGTGGGAAGGGGGGCTCTGATATCTTACGACTTGGTGGGAAGGGGGGCTCTGATATCTTACGACTTGGTGGGAAGGGGAGCTCTGATATCTTACGACTTGGTGGGAAGGGGGGCTCTGATATCTTACGACTTGGTGGGAAGGGGGGCTCTGATATCTTACGACTTGGTGGGAAGGGGGGCTCTGATATCTTACGACTTGGTGGGAAGGGGGGCTCTGATATCTTACGACTTGGTGGGAAGGGGGGCTCTGATATCTTGCCACTTGGTGGGAAGGGGGGCTCTGATATCTTGCCACTTGGTGGGAAGGGGGGCTCTGATATCTTGCGACTTGGTGGGAAGGGGGGCTCTGATATCTTGCGACTTGGTGGGAGGAGGGGGGGGGGGTGAACACCGGTGACGTCAGTCTTAACGTGCAGCTATGCATTGTTGGGGGGCAGCCAAGAGACCTCACTATGGGACACTCAATAAGACGTTATCACTCGCCCTGACCCGGGGTCTACAGCATGCTCCATAAGGCATCCACCCAGGGCAGGCAATCTGCGTGGCAACTACATAAGGTACAATGTTTATAATGACGTATTTATTCATGTTTGGGAGCGATATTAGTCCGTATGTGGTTACACCTTGCCGAACAAGTTTCCACTCGATAACCGTGGCCACGCGAGCCGGCAGCCTCCTCGCACACACGATAAACGATAAACGGTGTACAATGACAACCCCCACCCCCCCTTGACTTATGGCAGCGCCCCCCACCCACCCCACTCTCGACTTACGGCAGCGCCCCCCCCCCCAACCCACACACACACCACAAAGCAATCTCCTCAAAACCAGAACAAAGCCCCACCCTCCCCGCTACACCTAACAATTCCTACCCCGTCCCACGACAAACCGCCCCCCTCCCCTCAATCACCACCCCCTACCGCCACTGTCACAAGCCGCCCCACCCCCCACTGCCACCGCCACAAGCCGCCCCACCCCCCATTGCCAACGCCCCAAACCGCCCTACCCCCTACTGCCCCTAAGCGGCTCTCCCCCACCCACAACGAACGGCCTCCTTTGAAGGCAATAAGTGTGTTATACACATCGCAGTGATTGGCGTCCAGAACTGCCGCGAGTCTCGCGACACACTTGATAGAGGTCAGAGCCGCCGCCAGCTCTCCCGTCAGCCACCGCGCGGGAACGTTATCGCCACGGGGTCTGCCTTGCGGGGTTTCCACGACGGCCGCCCGGAGAGCCCGTCCCGGCCACGTCACTTGGCACCCATTCCATGGCTGCCCCCACACGGCGCCGTAACGGGGGTCTAAACACCCGCCCTCACACACGTCAGCGCCCACCTTGTTGACACTGCACCACATCACAGCCTTGACGTCAGCCTGGTCATAAACCAGTAGAGTGTTCAACAAAAGCAGTGCTCAAAATGATGCTCGCGTTAACGCATTAAAGTCCAGCTGCTAGGTCTAAAGGGCTTTCCAAGACATTAATCCCTAAATATATATCGCGCCAGCAAAATAGTGTGCCCGTTAAATTTATTCGGGAGCACTATTGGAAATATTGGCAATTATTCCAAGCGACGCGTTACAACATCAATAAATAGTCAGAGGCGATCATTCGACGTTTCGTGACGCAAATGTAGGTTCCGATTTAAAGAGCTTGTGCGTTGTAAGCCGGGCAGTCATACTATTTCTTTTGTTGAAAACTCTGTTACAAAACATCGCAGGTAAAAGCTATTTCAGGTATATGGTATATGGTTGGTTACCTGCTTTATCTAAAATATATTCCTTATTTTTATTTCCTTATATTTAGTAATTAAGCCAAAACCAGCATCTACGTCACTTGGCGCGAAAATTACGGTTTTGATCGTTCAAAGCTGATGCTAGAGTTTGTATAAATTTGGTAACTAAAACGTGCCAACCTTACCGAGCTATGAGCCACATACTTTGCACACCCACCCGAATTGCTCAATATTTACTCTCTTTTGCGGGTATATTATGCTAATTTTAGAAATTCATTTCCCCCGAAGCTGGCCTTTAAACATATCTACTTACACTGGAAGTCCTTGGTTGGTTGGTTGTATATTTTGGTCATATCGCGTCAATGGGAGAAGGAAGGGAGAGTGGAACCATGTCCCCGGGGGTAACCCCCTACTTTTTACGAAAAAAAGATATGGGATCCTTATCCTGCGACCACACAGACATGGCCACAGAAGGGCTAGAACCACCGATCTACGTGCCGTTAGGCTCTCAGGTGGCCAGAGCACTCAATGCGAGCGCTCTCGCACGCTGAGCGATCGCGCAGGCCCCACTGGAAGTCCTTGGAAGTCAGAGAAAGATCACGATCGATTCGTAGACGCGCTACACACGGCTAGGTACGCGTCTCTGACTTTCACATCTGTCGTATCACGTCTTCGTACTTTACCTTTACCCTCACCCACAACCTACCTTGCTGGACCAGTTCCAGATGATCATAAATAACTTTTATATGCGAAATGTATTACTTTAGGAATTTCACATATATTTCAAAGAAAGTCTGGCATACACAATAGTATGATATGGTATAGCATACACGAAACACACAATTTAATACTATTACATTTGTACATTTGGGCTTGGGACCAAAACGATCGATCGACTTACAGAGTAGGGAGGTGAATAGGGTTATAGAATACTGTTGCAATACTAAAGCAGAGGCCGATCGTCGGGACTGGAAAAAATCGATCGAGTTAGGGAGGTGGTCGGGCCGGGAGGTTTTACTGTATATGGCATCGTCTTTTCGTGTGAATTTTCGGGACCCGACTGCATATAATAGACCGAATATAACTGTACTAAATTAGCGGCTCTTCGATGTCTGTCTCGGCGTGGTGTTCACCAGAATGTGGGTCATGGCAGCGATCGTGACACACTGCACATAGACCCACCAGCGTGTGACTAACACGGGTTAAAATTACCCTTGGCTTCTGTGACATTCCACTCTAGCGTACGTACCACAGCGTTAATGTCCCATTCAAAGCTCAAGGCTACGGGCGAGGTCAACCAATCAATTTAACGATACAAAGAGTCAACAATGCTGTGATCCGCCCAACGGCAAGTGATTTGGGTGGAGGATTTATGTTTCACTCACAAGACTGGTTTAGTTTTCCACGAAGTGCGGATACTGAAAGTTAAAGGTCAGTTTCTGGTAAATAAATTCGTAAAATTAACATGATATACTAATAGAAGAGTAACTATTGAATCAATCTGGATGACTGTGCAGATTACATGGCTTATAGCTTGGTAAGTGCGGGACGTTTTAGTTACGAAATCTGTACAATCTCGGGCATCAACTCCGAACGCGATCTCCCGGGAGAGGGCGTTCCGCTTAAGCTTTAGTCCCTCGGCCCCACGTCAAATTTAACCATCAGAATTATCCTTCATACGCGAAAACTGAAATGAATCTAATCGACGATGCCTTCGGAGTAACTAGATACAACACATTATAAGGAAGTGCATCTGGGAGCCCTAAAATCTTACCCATCTAAGTACCAAGAACTGCGTACAAATAGGATCCATCCAGAACCAACAGAGCAAATTGCACGACTTTGGCAAAATATAGTATGACGAAAATCCTTATATCTTTATATACAAGAAACTGGCTTGGCACTTGCCTCCTGTGAGCAAATCGACCCCTCTCCAGCTTGCATATTGAGCGGACCCATTGGCGTACCAACTGCTCCCCCCACCCCAAGTAGACCCACGCAGGTACCAACAGTTTTTAATTTAGGACTCGTTGGCGTACCAAAATGCACGAAAAAGACAATGTGTGCTCTTTAGCGAGTTTTGACGGTAGGCTGGTTGTATATTCGGGACGCTTTAACCAAGTCTAGTCATATCGCGTCGAAGGGAGAAGGAAGGGAAGACCAAAGCCATGTTCCCGGGGTAACCCCTTACTCTTTGCGAAGGAAGGAATGGGATCTGTATCTTGCGACCACACAGACATGGCGGGGCTCGAACCACCGACCCACGTGCCGTTACGCTAAACAGGGTCGATGGTTCGAACCCCGCTGTGGTCATGGCAGTATTGAAGACATTGCGTTGTTGTACGTCTTTATAATACGCCAGAATAGTTGGTCCGACCTGAAACACGGACAGGGGGTGAACCAATGGGAGAGGAAGGAAGCCACGTGACCGGTATACCGCCAGTTGAGTGTTTCCTGCCACCTACGTGCACACATTGTCTGCAATGGCGCCGCGGATCAAAACCTCCTGGGATGGAAACAATAAAAAGCGATCCAGGCGAGCGCGTTACCGACTGAGCTAACGGGTCCTCTCAAAGGGTCCCTGGCCATTCTGCGGCCCTCGCGACGTGACATTTACCCAGCCATAATTCGTGTTGCCACAGGGACCCTCCCTCGGGGGGTACACGGCCGGCCTCATCCAGACCCCGGTGGCCACGCAGTGATGGATGTCCCCGCCGGAGACGGGGTCACGGACAAGATCAAGGTCATGGCCCGGGACCCGAGGACTTGTACCCGCCCGCATTTGCCCACCAACCGCCACCGCCACCGCCATCCTGTGAGCGGTACCCGGTGCTTGCTTCGAGCCATGTACCTACATCTACGTGTCACTGGGTAACGTGTCCACATGAAAGATTGGCCAGCGCGCTCATGGCATTGATGGCTGCCACGGGAAGCGATCGGTTCCAGGCCGACTGAACACGAGGCAGTGAAGAGATGTGTGAAGAAAGAGAGACACGCTATATGATCCGCTTAATGGTGTGCACGATACAGTCATCACACTGAGTGATAAGTGTATTGGTGTGTGATGAGGGATACGCTAACTGATCAGCGTAATAAGGTGCGTGATACACTTATCACACAGATTGATAAGTGTATTGGCGTGGGCTGAGAGAGACACGCTAAGTGATCCGCTTAATGGTGTGCACGATACAGTTATCACACTGAGTGATAAGTGTATTGGTGTGTGATGAGGGATACGCTAACTGATCAGCGTAACAAGGTGCGTGATACACTTATCACACAGATTGATAAGTGTATTGGCGTGGGCTGAGAGAGACACGCTAAGTGATCAGCGTAATGGTGTGAGTGATATATTTATCACACCAGGTGACAAGACACACCAATGAGAACTCGCTCGCCGGCCGAATGCAAGAAGCACGGATTAAAGACTTATCGACAAATACGGGCAGGACAACCGTGGGGAGGGGGGGGAGGCAAGGAGTTGGTTGTATATTCAGGACGTTTTAACCACTTTTGGTCGTATCGCGTCTATGGGAGAAGGAAGGGAGCGTGGAGTCATGTCGCCGGGGGTAACCCCCTACTCTTTGCGGGGAAAGACCTTTATGCTGCGACCACATAGACATGGCCACAGCGGCCACACCGATCCGCGTGCCGTTAGGCTCTTAGGTGGCCAGAGCGCTCAATGCCAGCGCAGAGGCAAGAGGAAAACTGGAGAAGGAAAGCGTGTGAGTGGGACACATGGAACACGATAGCCGTCTAGATACAAATCCATCGGGCCAGGTAATGACAGAAAATCGAGGCAATAGGCATCAAGGAAAAGCAGGGATGACGCGTACCCTCAGGTGACGGACATCAGAGACTAAGCCAGGATACAATGACGAACAGGCCGAAAGAGGCCAGAGGCGGGATTAGGGAGTGACAGGAATGTGATAATTTATAGCGCAACGAAGCACAGACAAAACGGAATCACGGCTGAACGCAAGGTGACAAGAGAAGAGACGCCAACGGTGGAGGATGAGAAAGCCAAAAGAGAATACAAGAGAGCAGACGGCCAGAGGGAACACGATGTTGTCCTAGGCGTGAAGAACGAAGACCGGAAGCGGGGGTTAATTAGAATCAGGGACGATGTGCATCTTTTAGATTGTTCTCGGGTGATTTAAGCCGGCTTTGTGTACACGTGGGATTACTGACCACCATCTTCCATAAGACATAGAGACCGAAGTGATTAGGCGAGGCCTTTAAATCCTTCCTGTTCCATTGTGCCAAGGCGAACAATATTTCTAAACCTCGGTTGATACCATTGTCGGTAAATCCTTTGACAAACCAGGCTTTATTTCTCAAGAGATGACGAAAATGCTTCAAAGCCTCAATAAAATGTATCACACGCAGATGACTAAGCCTTAACTATACGAATGCAATATTTGCTCAATAGAATTCTATTATCCTTCACGTGTACCACACAGAGTAAAAACAACGAGCAAAAAAAAATCGTGTTCTTAAAGATGACAACACTAGACAACAACAATATATATATATAAATTTAAGTTTATATTTATCAATTTCGGTTGAATGATTCATGCTTGTGTTCTTTGCCCGTTCTTGGCCAGGACATGCTCCAAGCTGGGCGCTAGAGATCACTGCCTGGTCTATGTGCACCTGATCTAGCAGGTAGCGGAGACGCCCACGGAGTTGTGGCTGAGAGACGCCGCACGTTAAGACGCCGCCGAGCGCTCTATTACGCGCACCTCGCCACTCTCTTCTTCCTAGCAACGACACGTGACTCGTAACGCACGTGCAAGCCAAGTGCGTGTAACATACGTGGGCCATCAAACCTTCGTCACGGGGGGGGGGGGGTAAGGGCTAGGGCAACAAGGATGGGAGGCTACGATAGGTGGGGTTGGGTGGGGAGGGGTGCGACAAGCATGGGAGGCTACAGGCTAACGATGACGCCAGCTTAATTAGCGTCTCGGCCAGCTACCCTAACTCCCAACCCACAAGGGGATGGCGTCGCGAGAGTACCTAGAGTATGCTGTAGAGTAAACGCTAATTGACGTGGCTTTATCGCGTCTCACAAAAAGCTTACGTCATCTTTACATACAACAGAACGCTACAGCCCTTCAATAGTAAGCCAACCAGGCACACCTGTCAATATACGGCAACGAGGATCATTATCGTCATCTGCACCATGTCGCGGTCGCGACTATCAAGTCGCACTCAATGTATACAGTTATTCACTGATGAGTGGTGTGAATGAACACGTGCTGCCGCCTCCGGTCCGACGTCACCCGCTTATTCATCCTACTTGTCCTCCCCTTGTACTTCAATTACTTGCCAATAGCGCCATAGCTAATGACGTCATCAACGTTACGTCACATCTGGGATTTCCTTCGAGTATGGTTGGTTGGTTGGTTATTCAAGACGCTTCAACTACTTTTGGTCATATCGCGTCCATGGGAAAAGGAAGGGAGAGTGGAGCCATGTCCCCGGAGGTAACCCCCTACTCTTTACGAAGAAAGACATGAGACCTTTATCCTGCGACCACACAGACATGGCCATAGCGGGGCGCGAACCACCGATCCACGCGCCGTTAGGCTCTCAGATGACCATAGCACTTAATGCGAGCGCTCTACCCCACTGAGCTATCGCGCCGGCCCCTTCGAGTATGTCATTTTTGGGTCCTCCACATGAAATGTCACATTAGAGGTCCTCGTAAGTGAGGTAACATTTGATGCCTCCGTGTATGTCATATTTTAGACTTCCTTATTCAATTATCATCATGTTTTATATATGCAGTGCCGCATTAACATCGTTATCCACGAGGTCACATTTCAGGTATGTAAATCTAATGTCACAGTTTTTTTATATATAAACTTTATTTATTTTACGAGGTTCACAACAGCGAATTCACATATTAATGTTCACCTCGAAGTTGAGGTCTTTTGGAGCTCTGTTGGAGTGCACATGTCGTGTACGAGTACACAATTGTCTATTTTGGGGGTACGCAAGTGGCTCTGCTCAAAATACCGATGATGTCGAACCTAATCTTTTACCTTGTCCAGCGGACCACTTCCTGATTGCCACGATAAACAAAGAATGCTTCCTTGATGAGGACATTCGCGAGCCGTACCATCTTAGCTAGGGCATAGCATGGCTACTCGATACAATAATGCAGTTCGTGACTTATATATTACGCACGATGATGCCACCGATCCCGTTTAGCTACGTAAAACTTCGTTATCAAAAATAGCCCAGACGTAGTTAAACCATCGCAAACACCATCCGCGCATTTATTGCTTACTGTGTTTAGTTATAAAAACTAACATTTGTTATCAAAACACACACGCCCGTGAGATGACAAAAACGACGTTTTGTGAAGAAAGAAAAAAAATCGTGAAATGCACTTAAAAACCACCAGCCGTGCTGTGTAGTAGGTGCAGACAGGTTCATAAACCATACTGCCACATAATGAATACAACTACCGGAAGCGGTTGCTGATAAAGACCGGGAAATCTGCAGAGAGGCAAGATATCCTCAGTAAAACCGCCGCCGCCTTCTGTCAGATAGGTGGATAGAATAGCACTCCCGGACAGCGTAATGTCGGGGCACAGGAGTTAAACTGGGCCAAAGGGCTGGCCAAGAGGACATGCGCGTTCTCAAGCTCCCCGCACAGTGGCGCTACGCAAGGTAGCTTTTACCGCTGCTGTCGGCCGGGGGCAAATTTCAAGATTCTTAAAAAACGATCAAATCAGCTGTAATTTCTTGCAACATCATAGTTTTCAAGAATAAAACATAAAAATAACGACCTTTGTGTATTTAATACGGCAAAAAACATCTTGTTCTCTTTCGAAAAAGTTATAAGTGTGACAGAACTATTTCTTTTCATCACCTGATTTCATGTGTTATTACTAATTTGTAGAACTGCGCGACGCATTTTTCCTATCCATTTGCGCAGCGCCCCCCTGGCGAGTGAGTGGGAAAATGCATTGAGGACGTAGGCGATAACCGAGATATAAGCGGTAGGCGAAAGGTGGCCAACATAAGGAAAACACAAAAAGGGTCCAAGGAATGGGCTTCGACTGTAGCAGGCAACCAAACATCGTAAACTTGAGCCCAATGTCTCGCTACTGTAACAAGGCCCGTAAGCACACGATCGTACTACTGCAGCAGGACACCAACACCTAATACCGTAGTATTGCAGCAGGAAACCAGAGCCCAATGCCGTGCTATCACGACACACAAACACAATGCCGCGGTAGCGTAGCAGGAAACCAGATCACAATACCGTGCTATCGTGACACACGAACCCAATTCTGCCGTACCGTAGCAGAAACCCAGAAGGCCAAAGCGAACCATAAAACACAGTTCAACTGCATCACAATATTTACCAAGACACTGGAAGACAATGTTATTCCTTCATAGGGTCATCGGGATTACAAGAGGCGCCGATAAGAAAAATGTTCCACGAACAATTACAGCTTGTTTAAAGAGGTTCAAGAGTAAACCCATAACTGACCTTTAAGGCAGTCAAGAATTCAGACCGAAGAGCTTTCAACAGCCCATTACGAGCCACCACTAACAGTAACAAGCCGCACAATCTGCATCCCCGGCCCCCACACCCCTATTATGTTCCAAGCATCCCCCCCCCCCTTTCTTTAACCCTAAGCGAAGCCTAGCTTGCTGTATGTAGACTAAACGTAACTAATCTCTACCATTTCTCAGATAAACTGGTCTGCCCATCTCCCCTACCATCTTCAAGGCACACATAGGCCTCCTACCCCTGCTCACTACCATCTTTAAGCCAAGCCAGCCAGTCTCTCTCGCCAATCATACTTGTATTTTGCGACACCACTTGCGCACCAGATAAGAGGCCTGCTTGTAAACACAGCTTCATAGTCCAGAGGAGTGTCGTTTGTGGTGTTGTTCTTACCAGAGATAACGATGTATCTATCTACTGCAATACAGATCGTAGAGATGTGACAAGAACGGTCACAGTGTGGAATGGTAAAAAAACATCCCTACTTGCACCAAAGCGTCTTAAGCTTCAAGCAATACACACTGCCACTGGCGTCTTTGTAATGGCCAGATATATCATCAGTTATTGTACAGCTTGCAAGTTTCATAATCGCTT
This sequence comes from Arenicola marina, assembly GCA_964019135.1. Taxonomy (NCBI): domain Eukaryota; kingdom Metazoa; phylum Annelida; class Polychaeta; family Arenicolidae; genus Arenicola; species Arenicola marina. The sequence continues at coordinate 25,369,202 of OZ025259.1, forward strand.
GTCACAATTGTCAAAAGAAAGTAAGCATTATTAATTAACCGAACAGGTACCAGTACGTCTCGATGAAAAGTGTTACCAACTTGAAGGGGGCCAGGGGCTGTGTGTTCTGAGAAATTGGTTTGTAGCATTCATGGCTAGGGAACTTATATTATGATCTGATACTGGCTGCTGGTCATGGGGAACTGCAGTTATCAACCGGTACCAGTTAGCAGTGGTTGTAGTCAATTTCAACCAAATGAATGCGACATTAACTCAAGATTCCAATGTTTGCCCCAAAAACAAGTTTTACTACAAAATCCAGCTGTAATGTAGGTGGGTATTATAGACTTGTACACAGTTTTGATATCCACAACTTTGTCCCAAAGGGTCTAAGATGCAGAAACCTGCAAATGCATCACAATTTTGGCATACCCATGCTTGATCACAAATTATATGCATCACAGAGGACATTCAAATGTGTTGCATCTCATCAATAAGAAATCGGACATGGGAGGGTGGTTTCCATTGAGCATATTGTTATGACAAATTATAACCATGGTTCCATTGCGCCCTAATAATGTCATAATGTATAGGGCATTCTGATTCTCATCATTGCTTGGGTATACCGGTAATCTATTCTCAGGAGAGCCATACTGTGGTTCTTCCAAAGCACTGTATAACCATACCATGCAAAAAATTATCCATGCTTACCAAAGGTTCCAACAAAAATCAATAGTATCATAAAGACTTGATCAGGCAAAATGCATGCAAGTACCCTGCTCTCTCAACGTCACAAGGCCATAAAGTCTGCCCTCTAGGCACAGATGCAGGAGTGCTTTGATTTATCCAGTAAAAGACTATATTTACCAGAGATGGTATTCTGCAAGACATATAATAATGCAAACATCCTCCATTCCACACGTTAGATCAAGCAGTAAGCATTAGTATTACTGTAGTATACTTTACACTCCATTTCCTATATTTAGTGATATTACAGGTATTTAAACTATTACTCCTTCCCACACCAGTGGCTTTCTTAGGATAATGAGTGTATATTTATAAATGGTAGTTAGGTGGATCAAGCTACACTTTTCAAGGCTGTTTCCTGATTGCACCAAACCATTTATGGCAATGAGGATAACATCTAATCAGTTCACTTCAATAAGTTAATGCCAGATATATTCCTAATATAGAAGACATTTAATACAGATTTCTCGTAATGTATGGAGAGTGTATATTACTAAGCATAAACAGACTATACTATATCTTATGTTATTGGTGAAAGGCTGAGCAACCTGTGGCTTAACAATCATTCTAACACAATAGAATAACAGATACTAGTAGCAGTAACAGATAAAATTGGTTATTTAACAAGCTTTATATAAGCCTAATAAACTTTAAGAGCAGTGAACAATCAATGTCAAAGCTTGATCAGTGCTACTTATGTCATATGCTTGTTTTGTATCCTTTCTTGCTAATCCCAGTTAAGCAAGATAACCCTACATCTCTAACCTCTGCACAATTGTGGCTGGTAAAAAAGAGTATTCATATAAAATTATGAGCGCTATAATTTTCTTCTTAACCTCATGACCAAAATGCTCTTTTTTGGGGAGGTAAACAGCACCTGAATGCCTGCCAAAATTGAAACTGCTGGTCTCTGGCTAATACCCTGGTTTAAAGTACTGATTGAAGGCTCTGACTGAGTACTATACTATTATGAATATTTTATCATTTTATATAAAATATAAAGACTAATCAATACTACATTTATACTAAATAAAATACTATATAATTTATATTATACTAAGCCTTATAGAAGCTTAGGTGATTATTAATTATCTAAAAAGGTAAAAATATTAAATTAATTAAATAGTTCATTGAAGGCTTGTGTATTCATCAAGATGGTCTGACTTTACAACCCTAAGCCATTTCTAGTTATTTTCTATATTTCAGCCTGCTATCTTTTACCATCGCTTACATGCCTACCACAAGCCCACATCGCCAATTTACCATTGCTGTTATAGAATGTTACTAATTTATTAATACAATGAAGGAACATCAACATTATAATAAATATGAATTAGGAATTATCTTTATCTAATTACAAAACATCATACACTAATAGAAATAGTCCAGTATGTGAAGGATTTGATGCTTGCTTTTGAACATATAGATGTGTGGCATAGTCTTATGTCAGTGTCACATGTGTCATGAACATGTCATGATTCATGAATGAAGAAAAAATTTGCAGTTTGTTGGGTTTATTGATAATGTCACACATCACTTGCATTCATCATGTTCATATTTCACTCATGAACAATCAAAACAGATCTACATTAAATATTGACAGTTGGCATTCGAGGTATTAATCAAATCAATAGCAAATATGGAGAGCAGTATGCTCATGGGCCTATATAAAATGCTCAAAGCTCACCGAGTGGTTGACGCCCCACATGAAAACACTGAGCAGCGGTTCCTTGGCTCGGAACAGTCTCAGTTTCTGCTGAACCGCTTTGATGTGCTTCTTCTTTTGCTTGAGTGACGACATCGTGGCGCGAGCACTGTTCCGCCTGCGCCCTCAAAGCTCAACTCCAAACACGGGTTTTCTCGCTTACAAGTCAATTGGATTCCAAGCAAACGTAAACATCTCAGAAAATGATAATTCTCAACATCACCGCTTCGAACATGGCGATTGACATTCCATCCCACAATGCACCGCGATGTAAACACTTCCGTCTTACCGTACAAACCTCGTCGAAACGCGCTCGTGCCGGAGTTCCGGCTGGTGTGTCGCTCGTGCTGGTGTCCGCAATGAATTAATTCATACAGCAAATTTGGACCCCTGGTTTGATATCAGACAATTATAATTTTTTCAAATTATATTAAATTCAAAGTAACCAGAAAATACATCCAGATTTGTTAAGTTTCATACACAATTCTTAAATATAAAAGCCCAGCTGTGCGCCAAGCGAAAAGCGAATGTAACATGTATTTACGCGCCTGGCGAGTTGCGCCGGAACTAAATTCTAAGCGATAATCTTGATAATCTTGGGACCGGGGGGGAGGGGGGGGGGTGGGGGGCGGGAGCTTGACGCTCCTGGGGTGTCAACGGGCCGCTTTCACAGGCATTTTTTTTTTCTCCTAAACCTGTATCGTTTAATTTTGTGCTGTCAAAAGGAAGGTATAAGGTAACTTGCATGATATTTTGTCATAATTTCGTTGGGATATTTTTTGTCATAATTTCGTTGGGATATTTTTTGTCATAATTTCCTTGGGATATTTTTTGTCATAATTTCCGTGGGATATCTTTTGTCATAATTTCCGTGTGATATCATTTGTCATAATTTCCTTTGGATACTTTTTGTCATAATTTCCTTGGGATATTTTTTGTCATAATTTCCTTGGGATATTTTTTGTCATATTTCATATTATTTGTCATATTAATTGGCGGGGCAGCATAAAATATTCTTCCGATTTTTCTTCGAAAACTGACTGTGGTGGGGAGGGTCATATTTTGCAGAGTAATAAATAATTGTTGCCATCGAACAAGGCCTCTGCTCTACCGACTCAGCTAACGGAGCTAAGCGGCCGACGACACTAACATTTTTCACATCGCATGCCCTTGTCCCCGCCTAATTTTACAACACATCAAAAAAACATTCATCACAAGTAATGCGAAACCCTCAATCGGTGAGTTCCAAAACAACTCGATCACTAAGTAAAAAAAGAAATAGAAACTCGTCCGCCGAGATGAGCTCAATATAGTCTTTTATTTTCTCAAAATTATCATTCATCGGTTATCGGGGCAGCATATATAACCAGCTGTATTACCCAAATTGCATACTCACAATTAAAGTTGCACGTCGAGCTCTTTAATTCCCGCCCAAACTACAGAGGTCAAAATACAAATAACAATCAGTCCTTGAATCATCCAAATTTGTTTTTGTCTATATTCCACGCATGCCAGACTGCCAAATCGAGTCTCTTACCCTTGCCCGTTTTATCAAATTACCACAGGTTTTCAATTTAGTGGTAAACGTCATCAGTTTTTGAGCTTTGCGATGCTTTGTTATAATTAGCAGTGCCGCAACAGAGTTCTGCGGTGTCCCGGGACACGTTTGCTATATCACAGCCGTAACGGCGATGTTTATTACGTTTCTGAATTTATAGAATGAAACAATCAAGTTGTCTGCATATTGTGATATACCGCTGTATTAGATATACCTGTATATGTCGCCTGGACTTAGTTTTGGCGCGAAAGAGCTCGACATGCAACTTGAACACACTCATTACGTGGATTCACTTACTACATGGATTAAACCAATAATAAACAGCAGGTTTAATGAAATTGATATAGACAAATACATTACAACTTAGATATACAATAACTATGAATACTTGTACTGCTCACGTCTACCGTTCAAGGTTCCAAATAAAGTTCTTCATGAACTACTAAATTTACTTATTCTGCTTTGGGGAAAATGTTGACCAGCGTTTTTTTCAAGTTTGACCTCCGTACTGAAATGTAACACATATATACAACCCGTCATGTCTATTTATCGTTTAAACGGGCCCTTCTGAATATTACTAGCTAAGGACACGATTTCGTGTTGCTCAGAAAGTCATCAATTGGCATGGAACATTTGACATTCACCGAAGTGTGTGCTGTGCCGACGCACCCACTTTCAGGAATGTAACCAACAACTTACTGAAGCACGTATTAATGTTTCTCTTTATGGTGTTTTCTTCTGATATTATATGCCAAATCGAACGTACTTTCTTAGTTCTAAAATAGTATATTAGACTATGGGAACTTTCGTCGTTCTGCCGGTGTCTTCAGTATAGGGCTGTACAGTTCTCGCGATCGGGCCGCGAGACTTCAGTTTTGGGGACAAACAAACACACGTGTTCCATGTTGAAGTATAGGCAGCTATAAGTCAATTTCTTTCCAGGTTTATTCTAAAGACTATGAGTACCATTTCACTAAACATGGCTATGGGAGATATACGTTAAAATATTTGGAGGCAATGAAGCGCAGAACTTTGGGAATATACAAGGAAAAATCCGTCTTCAAAACACTCGAAAGCTAAAAATAACGTTCTAAATTTAGCCCTGCACCCGGGCATTCGCAAGTTCACCAAACAGCGAGTGACGTCACAGAGTTTCACGTGCCTCCGCGGTAACAAAAATGGCGAGAGCAAGTGATCGACTTAACCATTCCGCTGTCAAAATGTGCAGTGCATGGAGTAACAACACACGGGTGCGTCATTAATAGATTAAACCACATGGTAAAGATAAAATAAGACCAGTTGGATGTTTTCGTATCACTTTTGGATCACGAAAAGACCAAGTTTCTTCATTTTTGTAAGTTTTCTGTTTGAAGCGGTGCACCAACGTTGTCACCGGGAAGAATTCGTGTGACGTCATAATGCCTCGTTTTCGTAGGAAATGCAAAAAAACGTTAGTTTCTCAGTCGTATTTGTCCCGTCGTAACAAATATTCGTCATTGTGATGGCGCAAACGAATAAAAAATATGTCATCTATCCGTTTTGTGAAGCTATATTTTTTAAATATTCTTAATCATAGCGCTAGGCCTTACGCAATGGACCCACTCCTCGGCGCCTGGCTTTTGCGCAGGTAGTCTGGTTCCCAGTCTCTTTGCGTAACAGACACGTCACCCCTACGTCACAGATAGTCAGGATACCAGTGTGCGCAGAGATTCTAAACTCGTTCTGAAGACGTGCTTCGTTTGTTTGTCCCCAAAATAAGTAAACCGGAAGTCTAAGCGAACGAGACTTTATAGGACGCTGGGATTGAGAGACCACGTGTATTTCCCTCAATGGTCATGACTCGAAGTAAGCATTGGCTTTTTATATTGATGGAAGTTATATTTATGGGGGTAGCACGAAACCGAAGCCATAGCCCGGCGACCGGAGCCATAGTCCAGCGCAAAGATTCATAGCCCACGCCCGAAGCCATAGCCCAGAGCCATAGCAGGCGTCCGGAGCCATAACCCGGAGCCTGGAGCGCTAGTCCAGCATATGGAGCCATTGTCCGCGCCCGAAGCCATAGTCCACAGTCATATCGCGCTCCCAGAGCCAATAGTCCAGCGCACGGAGGCACAGTCCAGAGCATGGGGCAATAGTCCAGCGCAGCGAGCCATATCCCGCGCCCGGAGCCATAACTAAGCGCATGGAGCCCGCGCCCGGAGCCATAGCCCGCCCGGAGCAATAGGCAAGCGCATAGAATAAAATAAGCTATAGTGATTTATGTCCACGCTTTGTCCACGCGGTTAACAAGCCTTTAACGGTCCTCCCCCCCCCCCCCCCCCTACCCCTGGATCCGCCTTTGGGTTGCATCTACAAAATGTCACTTTCCGATGTATTTCGTCAAAAAACCAGACTTTTACAGGGCATGCTCAAGTTCTGTAGGGTGGCGGGTAGCTGGGGACATCCCCCTAAATCCCTGGATCGAGAGGTAGCCCCGTGTGACGGTCTCATATGGGACTATATTATCTCTTCCACAGCCCCCCGCTGGTAGCCCGCTTACTCAGATTGATCATTGATCAGAGCTAGCGGAGGTGGGGATGTGGAAGCGCCTACTATATTAGAGCGCGCCCTCTAACGGGAGATCGCCGCCATGATGCTATCACGTGTTTCGTGCGCTTTAGCTGAGTCGCAGACTTTCGGGACGCTAACTTTCCACGCTAATTTAGACAACTTGAAGTAAGTAATTCTATGCCTTGTTATCAGAGTTTGAAATTAGAGGGTTTATAGATGACTTTGTTGGTGTCGTTTAGGGTTGTTATCTTGATGCAAAGTGTAGATGGCTCTTACGAACCAGCGGTAAAAAAACAGTCCCGGCCGCTGGCAGATTTGCTCTCACGTGACGTTGCCGTTGCCAAGAGTCTTGCCACTCTTGGTTCACTAGTCGGTCCGTCGGATGAGCAGACCGTAGTGCCGGGTCAGGTGGGGTGGCGGCTGGGGGAGGTACTAGCAGGGGCGGATCTAGAACATCTGGATAGGGGATAGGGGCCGGGAGGGGCGGTGTCGGTTTTCATGTGTAAGTTGCATATCAAGCTCTTTCCCGCCAAAAGTAAAGCGGTCAAAATGCAAATAACAATCAGCTGATCAGTCCTTGAATTGTCAATTGGCTAAAGTCCCATATCATATGCAGTTGATATCATTGGCGTGTCCAGGGGGGGTGCCCCCCATTTCAGACCCTAAAGTATATCTGTGCCCCCCATTTCAGACCCTAAAGTATATCTGTGCCCCCCCTTTTGCAAAATCTGTGCCACAGGCACATTAAATCAGTGGGGAGGGGGGTACCCTTATAAACAAGAGAAGGTTTCCAACTCCACCAGCAGCGCCCTGACTGGCACCTGCTTTAATCTCTAATATCTTAACTTACTAACCTTGCCACGGCACTTACGCCAACGGCTGTTAAAGTTGCATGTGGAGCTCTTTCCCGCCAAAACTAATGAGGTCAAAATACATATAAGAATCAGTCCTTGAATCATTCAAGACTTCTTTTATCTATACTCCACCCATACCAGACTGCCAAATAGTGTCTCTTAGCCTTGTCCGTGATATTAATTTACCACAAGTTTTCATTTTAGTGGTAAACGTCATCAGTTTGTGTGCTTCGCGATGCTTTGGTATAAGTAGCAGTGCCGCGACCGAGTTCTGTGGTGTCCCGGGATAGATACGTTTGCCACACCACAGCCGAAACGGCGATGTTTATCAGGTTTCTGAATTCATAGAATGAAACAATCAAGTTTTCTGCAAGTTTTGATATAAATTTCGCCTAGGCTTAGTTTTGGCGGGAAAGAACTCGACATGCAACTTTAATGATCATCGTTCATTAAACTTTTCCAATAACCCATAGGTGTCTCTATTCCCTTTATTCACCACCCCCCCCCACCCCTCCCACGCTGCCATAATTTTTTTTATTGTGGCCCCCCCCTTTCAAAGATTCCTGCACATGCCACTGGATATGAGACAGTTGAGTTGTTGCATGAAACCAACAAAACAATGTCAAATGTCATGGGGCTGTCTTACCAGGCCTGTCTCTAACTTATCACGGGGTGCCATTAGAGCCAGGCAGCATGTGCTGTCTTTGCGGTGTTGCAGCGCATAATGGCGCAGCTGGCGCTGATCGAAAAAATGTGCCCAGAAAAAGCCCTGACATTGCAAGTTTGGACAATAAACATGATAAATCAAAGTATTTTCCTTCCTCGAGGTCAGTAAAATGTATAAGGATTCTGGAAAGATCCATATTTTGTCGGCCAGTTAAAAACTGTGCGCCCTATACACGAAAATATGCGCTGCAACTTCGCGAAGACAGCAAATGCTGCCGGGCTCTAACGGCACCTGTGATGCGTTGGAGACAGGCCTGGTAAGGGGCTGTCTACCTATCAGCTTGTTGTCAGAAGGGTCAAGTTTACTGGGCTAGGACTATCCTTGAATCATCCATAATTTCTTTTGTCTATATCGATTTGATTAGGGTTTAACAACACTTTCAGCCTGTAAGGCTATATCGTGCCACACTGGTTCAGTTATTAAATAATTCAAGAGTCAATACTAAAATCCTGAAAATCGATACAGGTGAGATGCTTATGTCTATATTCCATGCATGCCAGACTGCCAAATGGAGTCTCTTCTAGCCTTGCCTAAGCATCTATTATCTGACTAGTGCAGTGATTCTGATACGTATGGCTACGAGTACTCGAATCAGTACGCGCCTATCTATATATAATAACAGAGTAACAGAGTATGCAACATCTCAGAGCAGCCTGACAAACATCGGCTATTTTAAAATATACCATTGTTGTCTGGCATTCAAAAGTAACATCAAACAAAGCATTAGTGACTAAAGTTGGAAATGGGGTAAAAACATCCAAATTAACGAACATATACAACTTCACTCACCATTTGCAGGAAAATATAACATTTATCTATGTATTTTATGTATATAACTACCGTTGCTTCCATGAATTAAAGATATATATAAATAATAATTACGTTAATGTGGCACAATAATTTAATTAAGATTATTGTGTTAACACTAGGTTCTTTCGGTTATATTTTTGAGAAGAAATGTTGGAGCACACAACTTTACCTAACCAACGGTCTGCCATATTTGTTTTTGGCGCATATGGGTACCTGTGAATGCAACTTGGTTCCTCTGCTCCATTAGCATATGACACTCCCCGCTAGAGGGCATTGTCAGTCACTCATTTTGAACTTAAGGACAACAGCAGCACCCTCTGTCACAGGTGAGGTACCTAAATCTGTGGGATTGTTTCATGGTTACAAAATTTGGGACTCAAATGCTGGCTGGACTCGCCAGGTGGTGCTGCATACACATGGCGGTTGGTTGGAAAAAGATGTGTGCTCCAACATTTCTTAGCGAAAATATAACTGAAACAAACTAGTGTTGACACACTTTCTTGATGTCAGAAGATAGAACAAGGTGTATTGAATATTTAAACACTACAATGGATTGTATGCACACACATGATGATAAAGCTACAGTCGCTTTCCAACGTGTCTAAATAATTTAGCATGGACACTGTTGTGCCCCTAGAGAAGCAGGCTTGCCTTGGGGCACTTGTGCTAAGGTATTCCCACACTGTTAATTGCAATGAACGGATGATTCATCTTGCTACATTATCTTCTCCAAACTTCTCCAAACCTTGTTGTGTGTATAACATCGGCTGGAGCTCTTTGATCCCAAGGGGGGTGGGAGGATTTTTTTTTATTGAATTAGGCTTGAATTTTACCATGCAAAAGTTTGTCCACCCTCCAAAATTAAAAATATTTATTGTTGGTTTTTATGCTACCCCACCATCCTTTGTGGTACTACCCCAGTGAGTTACCTAAATCTCTGGGATTAATGGTTAGCAATGGGAAATTTGGTGCTTAATAGTTTGATGCCAAATAAAAGAAAAAAAGAAACTTGTTTCAATTTGTAATGAACTCTCAATCTGTGAATTCAATGAGTTCAAAGCCAATATTGTGACACCTCCCGGATTATCTGACCTAAAAAAATAGAGCCATTTTCCTAGCCCACTCTAGTTTATACTGCCAATGTTCTGACAAGCAAAGCTAAAATGTGATGTATAAGCGGTCTCTGTAACTTTTTGGGTATGTCTTATAAGTCTATCTATCAGGGGTATGCACCTATATGTTCATTCAAGGTAAAGATCTGGGACTTCAGTCAATATGACCTTCAAAGCAAAGCAAATAATTCTTTCCTGCGAATGACAAATCATGTTTTGGTCTATCTCGTCCTTTCATGTTAATTTCTCATGAGTTCCCCAGACCAACAAAGTATATTGGTTTGTTTGTGGCAACACAATATGGTATATGTATCGATGGGACATTAGTAGGTTTATACCTCCCCCCCTGCCCCCCCCCCCCCATGGATCCGCCACTGATTTACGCATGTAAGTTTATTAGTCCACTTACTATCAATTGGATACTGTGGCATGTTTACCGCCGTTTCCGTGTGTATGTGTTAATTCCTGTCTACCGCCGTTTCCTTGTGTATATAGTCCGCGGTGATGTTAACAGCAGTATATCATAGGCAAGGTTCTCCGGATCCAGTTTGTTCTCTTAATTGTTACTGCTGAGTAAAGTTGTGGGGGGTGGGGGCGGTATGGGTATGGGTATGGAATTTGTTGCTTTGATGAGGGTTTAGGCATCAATTGCTACCGTTCAGCTGCCGGCTTGCCACCACGGATATTTGATATGGTCTGGAATTCGGTGATAAGGCGTTGGCACTTATGTTATTAGTGCTGGCATCCAGCCAGATAGTGACAGTCTGGAGTTTGATGACTATGCGAGATAAGCGATAAGCACCCTGCGACATTGTTGACACATCCAAGACGATCACTGTTGCCAGTATTGGTGCATGCATCGGGCGCACAGGTGCACAAGGGCAGTCAATCCACTGATTTACTGTGCCTGTGCGTTGGTGGGACAGACAGACAAACACACAGGCTTCATTTTGTTAGTACAGATGGACTATGTCTATGAGTATTGAGCCAGAAAAGTTTGGGTTTTGCCGGGCCCCTGTGTACCCCGGACTTGCCGTAAATGTAGCCTACAGCAAGTCCCCTCAAGCCCGATTCCCACGATGAAACTTTTCCACGACACTCGAGGCAGGCGACAGGTTTCACCGAAAATCTCGCCGTGTGAACGGCGCTCAAGACACGATTTAAGACGTTTTAACGACCCAGGAGATGTCGCCCAGAAATAGGACATGCTCTATATCCAGGCGACAAGATCAGAGAGCCGCAGCCGGGTCTGGTCCCGGGTCTGGTTGGTGTCAAGGGACTGCGTGATTCCCTTAGCATGTGCCCGTTGATAATACTGCAGAAGGTAGGCCTATCCCAAAGAATAGATGGCCAATATGAAGGTCAAGCTAAAATCTCCTGGACAAATCTCCTCGTGTGAACGGAGAATTTCAGCAGACACATTTTCACCAGGTATCTTCATGACGACGAGTGTCATGGACAAGTTTCATCGTGGGAACCGGGCTTGATCACTCACTCAGGGGCATGTGAAGCAATGTTTCGTGTCATTAAACGAGTATACCAGATACACATATATAGTTTGTGTTTGACGTATATCTGGTAGCTATGGGCTGCAGATGATTCAGGGCAGAGTGAGAGTACGCAATGCCAAATAGCCAAACGTAACGCCAGATTATGGAACGGTTCTACACAAGCGCAGCACAGGTCAAATGTATTTATACATTTGTGGGCCATATGTACGTCTCATTTAATCGCAGATTATTACATGTGGATTTTTAAATCAGACTGGCAGACAGCAGGATAGATTGATCATTTCGAAATAAAATAGATAGCAGACACAGGACTCAAAGGGAGGTTTCCCATTTCCAGAATGTTTGACAAGACGTCAAGGGTGACGTCTCTGTGGCGCAATCGGTTAGCGCGTTCGGCTGTTAACCGAAAGGTTGGTGGTTCAAGCCCACCCAGGGACGCATTTGTTTTGTTTTCTAGGACATTCGAACATAGGAAAGACCTGATGGTCTATGCAATGATCCTTTTTTTCATGCTCAAATAAATGAATGAAGGGTAAATCTATATCCATGCATCATACAGATAAATAATTTATATTGGACCACTTTCTTCGTAGGGCGTGACGTGTGTCATAACGGACTCTCGGTTCGGCAGTACAGTAGACTTCCGTTGGTGGCGCCCCGTTTCGCGCTCATACCGCTGAGAGACCGCGTGAGTGACTGCTCTGTCGCTGTTTCCGAGCGCCCGAAATCGATAATGGTAGCAAGTCCTTTGATCCAGGGCCTGGGGTGATGACTATGACTTTGTGAGCGTGAGCTAAACAGCCTTTAGCCTTTATGTGCACAAAACTGGATCAAAGAAGCATTTTTATTGCATTTCGTTGCCGCCAGTCGAGGAGGAGGAAACTTGCTTGGCATAGCGACATAGCCGCATATAAAATATATTGTTAAGCCCGGTCTAGACGATAGATTTTTCAGACATGCACTGATTCGCCAGAGATTTTGACCTAGCGAAATGGAGCGTGTTAAATTGCCTATGAGTTTGTACCAGCCTCTGTGGAGACGGTGAGATTGGAAACTTCAAATCGCCCAGACGGGCTTTGTGAAGCGTTTTGCATATTCCGAAAAAACAGTGAAAAATTAACATAGAAGCGCTTTATTTTTGACCCCGCACTGGTTCGTGCATTAGTCGGGAGTCAGTTGTATCTATACTAATAAAATGAAGCTGTCTGTCCCACTATGCCGCGGCATGCAAGAGCCCATTGACTTCAGCAGCCGCCTTGAACCTATTAATATCCAGCCGCCGCTCTTAGATGTGTCAAAGCTATCGCATGTGTCAACACAACCGCTGGGTGTTTATCAGCTTATCCCGCGGCATCGGCGGGCTACCTGGCTTGGTGCCAACAGTAATAATATTTCTCCCAACGCCTTATCGGCCGAACCGTCATCAAAGCAAACAAATCCCGTACTGTCTCGCGTCCACAACTTCCCATTAGTAGCAAGAGAACGAACTCTGCCCGGGGGACCTTGCCTATTATACTCATCTCTTAGCATCAGTCACAGCAGTATCCAATTTTACTACACATCAATTCTATAGATCCAACCAGGACGTCAGGCAGATTTTATCCACTGAAGTTAGTAGTACTACGTTAAATGACGAATAACGGACGGGAAACAGTCCCTTTTTTACTCAATCAATGTATGAGCTTGGGCCTTAGTGTTACTGGACTGATATTCGTTTATTAGCGTGCTTTAGCCGCAATTTGAGCATTCTGTACTGGATGCACAATAATTGCACAGGTTGAAAGTGTTTAAATATCCTTAACATTTATGTCCCGTTATACCGTAACCCCCGGTCTCAATTTATGTCAATATAATTATCGATGTTATTTCTGCCCAATGTCTTCTGCCTGCTACTATTTGACGCATAAAACAAAATACTGTCATACTGTTATTTCTTTCGCTTATCACTACGAACGCTCCGGGGGCGGCTAGTTACTGAAATAGAAAGTTCCAGGGGAAATTGGCAGGCGCGCAAAAGGCGAGTTCTGACGTATTTGGGATTTTTTTTTATTTCTAAGAATTGCCAGCTTGGACTTTCCCAAAAAGGTACTCTCTTATGTCGTAAAATGATATAATATTGCCAAACACGATCGGAAGACAGGCGTATGAAATATTTTACCAGAGAACCAGCATTCCATGTAACCTGCTCTGGGTTCACCGGGACACAACTGTCGTCGGGCGGAATATATATATATGACCTCTTGTGGGACCACATCCGCTCAGTCGGACCTAGTATGACTGCCAGGCCGCGGATGAGTGACAGGTTACGCAATGCTTTAGCCGAACGCTATTATGCAACCATTTGGCGGCTGGCCAAGCGCAGGCGGCTTACCGAGCGCAGGCGGCTGACCGAGCGCGGGCGGCTAGCAAAGCGCAGGCAGCTGGCCGAGCGCGGGCGGCTAACCGTGTCTGTGCTGGCTGGCTAAGAAGGGGGAGGGGGTGGGTGTTGGGCGGGGGGGGGGGATGTAGGGGGCTGAGATATCTGAACTTGTGTTCGTTAGTATGACGACTATACAGGTCGTCAGCGATCTCAGCGATCTCAGCATTCACTCACACTCTGACCTGACCTGGATCAGTGTCAGGTTACGCAATGCTTTAGCCGAACGCTATTATGCAACCATTTGGCGGCTGACCGACTGACAGAGCGCAGGCGGCTGACCGAGCGCGGGCCGCTGACCGTGCCTGTGCAGGCTGGCCAAGTAGGAGAAGGGAAGGGGGTTGTTGGGGGGGGGGGGGAGGGGGGGGGGTGCTGAGATACCTGAAGTTGTGTTCGTTAGTATGAGGTCTTAGGTTGCTCGCTCCCCTTAGGCTTATCGTTATCGACCTTAAGAAAGATTCTAGGCTTACCGTACGTAGACGTCTATACAGGTCTACAGCGATCTGCTGCTGGCTTTCGCTCCGCCCCACGTCAAATTTAACCATACTAATTGTCCTTCATACGCTAAACAGTTCGGCACCAAATAGGCCTATACCACTTTTAGCATTTACTCCTATTCTACTGGTATCGAATTAATTGGATTAGATTAGATTAGAGTTTGATTAGAGGCCATATTTCTTTTGAACCATGTTCTCGAGTTCGATCGAGGACAAAGGCGTGAAATAATTTTTTTAAATTTTGACCCCGTATTATTTTGAAATATTTGTTCGAAGAATGATGTATGATACACCTTTTTCTCTAGATTTTTCTCTAGAGTTTTTAAAATAATTATCACACTATTTGAAGAACATTATACACTTGAGCTCAAAAATATATGTCATCACCGGGCACGCTCGTTGAAGAGCTACAAACATTTCAGCGAGGGGCCCAGTTTTCGCCTCGTTTTAACATGTGTTTCAGTGGGATTATATATTACAATCAAGCATAGTAGTTAATGTCTTCGTTCTTTATTTTACCAACGATTAAAATGTGCAAACAGTACGTTTGAGGCTTTTACACGCATTGTTTTCAAGTTTTTGTGGAACAATCTAGTGTGCCCACCGGCCCTTTCAAGACTTTCTGCTCACGTGCGCCTCCCGGGGTGCGCCCCTGAACCGGCTTCGCCTGGGGAAATCGCCCACTCAACAAGAACGCAATGCTAGGCTCTGCTTCTTACGATACTTGCTCTTCAGTTTCTAAAGCTTAAAACATCATTAACATGTCTGCCGATTTTCCTCTAGCATGGGCTTAGCAAATCTAAGGGCACGGGTTTCTGTCACTCCATCTTGATGGTGCAGGAAAATCTTTCGGAGAGCCCTGATACATGGCTGCTCATACGCGCTGATACCCGACGCGCGAGTGAGACCTGAAGTACAACCCGCCTCTCAGAGCGCCACCTGGCAAACGAATAAGTCAATTTGCGGACCAATTATGAGGCAGGGAAAAGTCTCGTGATCAGCGGCCGGGGAAAGTTTGACGAAACCCGGTTGAAAGTTTCTTTCTCTTTTCGAATCACTTGACTTGTAACTCGTTCGCTTCCGACATCGTCAACGTTTACGTCGGAGCTGTTATCCGGTTATTGTTAAGCAGACACAGGAATTCACGTCCTTACTTAACAGCTTAACCACGTCCACGGCACTTAGCACTGCTGCAGTGCTGGTTTACCGTTGCCTTGGCGAATGCTATGCATAATGGCCGAATGGCGTAACGGCCGAGTCGCCCTCACCACCCCCTACCATAGGTGGAGGGGGGGGGGTGGTCGGGGTTGGTCGAGACGCGAGGGGATTAGTCTGCGGCGATTGAGTGGGGGGGGGGGTCGAGGGGATTAGCCTGCGGTGATTGGACTGTCTATTGCGGAGTTGTATACAACGGTCTGGGTTGGTGTGATCGATTGTGTGGAACAACAGGCAGCGAAAAATAACTGATACTTTATAGAGATTTAACAACAAATATATTTAACATAGACCAACAACTCCTTTATACCCAATTTATCCATGATATCCATAATCAACCGTGGCAATTGGTTGGATTGCTGTACTGAAACCTTTAGGCAGGTAGACGGTGACAACTGCTAAAGACAGCTTTGGCAAAGAAGAAGCCAGGATTCAATTACATGCCAATTTGACTATGGAGTTGTTATCAAATGGCTACCAGTTCCAGATGGCAGGGAAGTCGTAACTAATTTAATAAGCCATGGAATTTAACAAGTTGTTATCAAACGATGTGGCGTTGTGTTGTGGATTGTTATAATGCTGTTCTCAATTGGCCATATATGCGAGTTATCCGCCAGTAAATGGGTGAAAACCAGAAATTAAACGAGAATTGCAACCATAACGAAAGTGCATGCAGTTCGGGCCGAATATGTGCAAAAATCCTTGCTCCCCGCGGTAAAATGGCCGTGTGCAAAACTCCGCGTAAATATCCGCAAAAATCCAGGCTCTACACCCTCATTACCATTAAAACCCACGTTATAAATGCTCATTACGGGGCTCCCCGCGGTAAATTGGCCGTCTTTAATCAATGTCAACTATATAAAGCTGGAAAATGTGACAAGAAATATCCACCCTTCATCCTCAGCGACAACAGTCACTACCCGTTGTACTTCTGGCGTGACAACCTCACTGCGCTGAAACGAAAAAATTACTGGTAAATAATCCATTTCCAAGCTTGTGTCACACGCACAACCCCAAACAAAAGGGCCATCATTTTTGTTGTGCTAGCACTGCTACCCGACCATATATATGCAGATCTATAGCAAAATACTAATGCAGGTAGATAATTACATCATACACTACTGTACCACAATTTCCAAATTGCTGATCCAAATCTCCCTCACCTCAATTGTGGTTTTTGATGTACTGTTTAATGAAGCCTCTCGGCTGCCGGCAATGGCAGGGTCCACTGTCAAGCCAAATATTTGACATTGTCATTCAGCTGGCAATTTGCCTCCTCTGCCTTTGCGCCCCACAATTCACCTCCATGCGCTGCTCCAGGTTGTCTAGGACTACCCTTCTTTTCTTAAAATTCTGCCCTCCTTCTATTTCCGGCACCTGCAACAACAAATGATATCACATGAGTGACATAACATTAAAATATGCATCACGTGGGTGACCATATAATATCCATTGTCAATGCTAGATGACATGACCATTTATATATATACTCATTGTTGGAAATGTTGCAAAAATATGAAATTATATATTAAAAGATATAATAAAACTGCGACTGGCCAAGGTCAAAGTTTGTGGTCTGTCATTGTACAAATGACAACTGCTTGAGGCTCTATAGTATTATTATGGTATTAAAAAAAAAATCCATTTCATTTTACTTTCTAATTATTTCTTAATTAACTTTGCTTAATTAAATAAAATTGCTATTTTCCTTTTTCCGCTAGGAGGCGAAATTGTTTCACTATAGGATTTCCTGAATTGATCTTGACAGCCTATTGAGTTTAAAAATAATAAAATTAATAACCTGTCTAATGCCAACTAACCTTAAGCTTTTGTAATAATCGAAAACATAATTCTTAATTCCAAACATGTTTTAATTATAAAACATAATTCACCTTCCTTTATTAGGGTCCATACATGCTACGCGGGATAATGTTCATTTCAATTCTAGTAAACTGACATAAAAACCAAAAACATATACCGGTATGCAACAAAAGTCATTTCAAATTTGCACCACAATGCTCACCTTGCAGTTTCTGCCATCTCTGACGTTTTCGCCAGTTACCACCACATCTGTGGCCATGGCGAATGTCCCACCTCTTATGGTAGGAAACTTGGGTCCAAGCTGCTGGTTGTTCACATAGAAGGGTTCCACTTTCTGAGTCTCCTGATCACGTAAAACATCCCCGACATACACTTCTCTGCCATCTTTTAAAACTCTTTTTTCAAATTCCCCAACTACTAAAAATTGAATTGTAGTCATTGTTGAATTGTCTTCTGCGTCTCGTTCGAGGTCTCGATCCAGAATGTTTTTTACTCTTGAATAGTTATGCTTAAATACATGTATACTATTTAACATGCAGACAGTGGTCACATGACCCTAATACCCGCCTGGCCCAAATACCAATCTTCCTACCCCACACCCTCTAAACCCCCATCTCCTCCTCCCTCCTTCTACCATCCCCTCCACCCCACCCACAGGCTCAGATACGAGTCCTCATCCACCACACCATCTGTCACCCCATCTCCCCCACCATCCTTCCCCCATCCATCCTCTGCCCCAGGCACAAACGCCCGGCCCAGCTTATTGCAACTAACCTGGATTTGCAGTCTGCAAATGTTATGCGTGCAATAGCCACAATATTTGTGTGTCGTTTATGACTCATACCCCTATACCACAGTCACAAGGCTCATATATATGACGTGGTAACAGCAATGATGGCATTATCTTCATATAGAAATTGTATTCTTGCTGCACGAATACATTTAGTAATGGTAAAACAAGTTTACTAATAATAAAACATCATTGTTTAATATTGAAAAAGTATTGCTAATAATTAACACATTTTCCAATATTAAAAAACATAATCTTCATTAGATAGAACTGACATTTGTTTCGTGTCAAAAAACCATTTGCCAATGTCACGAATTCATCATGTTACAAATTGAAATTTCTGATGAAAGATATGTGAAATACTATTTTTGTTTTTTTTACTTTGGCCTACCATAGATATCGCCTAAATATGCTTTGGGGTAATAAAGTGCGCGCATAAAAGTTGGAGCTGACGTAGGCCTAGTGTGTCAAGGGCGGACGGACGCCGGTGTGGGGATGGCGGGGAGGGTGTGATGAATGCACGAAGGTGTGGGAAAACAGTGTTCGCAGACCGCTAACCTCGCAATCTCGCAAAACATCGTTACAAACCAAATGTGTAGTGATAAGCATTCGGGGTTGGATGGGCTGTAGAGCGCAGTGTTTACCCGAGATATAGTAGACAGAAACACATTCCTTATGAGACATTTATCTGCTTCCCACACTTATGGTGTTTGTGTTAAATGCCCTATCTCACCCTCACTTCCGCACCTACCCCCGCCCCCCCCCCCCGCACCCCCCTCTCGCTACGATTTATCCTCCAAACCATCCGTCCAGTTCATCTGAACGTTCCTTACTCTACCATATACAACTCACCTCACTCCTTCATATACTACCCCCCCCATTCCCTCCCTCTTCCATCCACCCTCTACGATAATCTATATGTCATGACCTGTGCGCTTTGGTATCTCACTTCGACTGTAACTTTCCCACGTTTTCATCAAAGTGACTTGCTACATTTCGTATCAGATTATATGCCCCATCATTTCAGGACTGCCGTGAACTGTTACTGGCCCAGTATTTACTATTGTGTTTTGAAAAAGCCATTATCACCGGCACAAAGCTCCATATCCATCCCTTGTACGTGTGTCAATGTGGCATAGTCCTAATAAAAGTGACAACAACAACAACAGCTGCAATGTTTTCCTTTTCCGTCTCTTGATTTACAAAACAAAAATCAGGGCTCCCATTCCAGCGCAATCACAAGTACGGTTTTATTGTACTCTATGTGTGCTAACTCCCACGCTTTATCATTGCGCCACTCCTACGATTGGGGTGTCGCATGTCAATACTAATGTTTCAGTAAAAGTAAGAAAAGTTCTATAATCCATCAACAGAATAAATGAATCTCCTCAGCATTTGTTGCTTAGATTTCCAGGTTAGGTTTGGATCATAAAGTGCCTGGTTGCCTAATGTATGAGTAATCAAAATAACCATCCAGAAGCATAATGAATTGACCGATAAAATAATGTTGATTAATGTCCATAACAATATTATTAGTAATACTAGTTAGTAAATCCTAATCCACAAATGCCTGTGTGACACACTAGAGCAATCAAAGGACACTTATATGTTTCGTGTAATGAAATGGGCAACCCTTGAACCTGATCGAATAATTTTGCATGAAAAAACTTTGACTTGCCATCAGAAATAGTATCAGACACACACGCATGCGCATTTTGACCGCTTTTTTCATTGGCATGATAGAAGCTAAGTAGGAGATATAGCCTTGAATACAGCTTAGATATGCACGCAGTTTAACAGCAGGTAATGACGTCACCGGAAGTGAATCTGGTGTTCTTCCGCATTCCTGGTCTATGCCCATCAGGGGTATTTTTTTTCTCCAATAATGGTTTATTTCAGGGTTCTATTGCTGCATAAAATAGTGCATTCATTGCTTTCTCGCGACTTGAAATTTGTTTTATTTTTCTTGGACAAAAATAGGTGGCTGTTGAGGGTCATGTACCCTTGTAAAAAGTAAATTTGTTTTCGCCTGGATTATATCTGCAGATCAACGCTTGTATTTATTTGGTTTACAAGTTCAGTCGAAGTTACTGTTCTGTCATTTGCCAGGATTTAAGTTGTCTTTTGGAATTGTCAGAGTTTGTCGTCAACGCAGGACCTCATTAACCACGTTTTAATGAACTCACCTGCAGACCAATAGATAACAGCTGACCTACTATACTTGACAAACGATGTTTCAATAATAACCATCAGGTACTATGAAAGGAATTAGTGTATACCTGAAACTTGCTTCCTCCATATTTGTGATGGGCATATTTCATTGTTTGCCCGAGCGCCTCTTCCACCACTTTACTGGTCACCTAGTGCAGTCTCATGACAGTCTCTGGAAAGAATATAAATTTCTATACACAAACAAGATTAGCATTATTCAAACACACCTCACTGCCTCGGATTACCTTCTTTGTCGAGTCCAGCTTCAGAATGGACCCGTAGATTGATGTCAGGTGGGCCATTGTGTCGTCCAGACGGTTGGGAATGTCTTTGCCGTACACCACCAGCAGCCACTTGAAACCCGGGACCTTGTGCAGTCTCATGACAATCTCTGGAAAGAATATAAAGTTGAACCATAGCAACATATATATACATGCCGGGAGAAAGTTACTCACCGAACGTTATTCATTTCATCTGACTGTAATTATCCACATAAATTGGATGTTGGCTGTTCTATCTAGTACCCTTTCTGCGTGGTAAAACTGACATGATACTGACACCCGATTCATTGGTTTTAAGAATGCAACCATGCATCTATAATTACATGCCCAGACAACATTTGTAAAACCTATTAATTTAGCTTAAATTCTTACTGACAATGATACGACAAGCCTGTAATTCATGGAAAGGGAGTTTTCCTTTCCGGCCCTTTAGTGCGTAGGCCGACCGCAGGGTGTTGGTCCCGACTGCCGCTGGTATGCGCCGAACTGAATCCTGGACACTACTTCTACCGAAAGTAGAAAGGAATCTGAAGACGCAGTCCAGCAATATATATATGGAATGTACAGTTTGTTTGAGCTGTTGCCAAAGGTCCTTCCGCGCAACAACGTGGTGACTTTCCTGTCGCAATCAGGCTTGTGCGTCACAACTGCTCGATACAGCAGCCTGTGCCCATCATCCACCTACGACAACACATCGATGCCCCAGCCCAAGTACGTCTTAGGTCGATTTCGGCCGAGGTATTACGTCATGAGGTAGTACCGGCAGTCAATGTCGACCACTTCCCTCAGCCTGTTGTACTCGCCCTTGGAAATGAGGACACTGTCGCACGACACGCGTGTGAGGGGAATCTTTCGCATCCTCCGTGGAAGCCAGAGGAAGGCATTCTGTAGGAAGTAGGCGTCCACGCCAGGTTTTCCCGGACACATTGCCACTGACGGAGGCTCTAACCAACATTGTAGAGTGTCGATCTTTAGGCCCCCTGTCGTGTCATACATAACATGGCCTCGGGTATCCACGGACGGTCTCTTGCGGTCATGACGTTTGACCACTTGGGAGGCAGGTAGACCGTCTTGTCAACACGCTGCGGGCGTGGGGGCGGGGGGGGGGGCGGTGTCTGCTCCGGGTACAAGCACAGTGCGAAACTGCCCACACTTGTGGCAGGGGTTGGCCTGCACCTTGCGATTGTACGGTCGCTTCGAACCCACACACGTTGCGGTAGATGCCGCCGGCACAGTGGGCAAAGGTATGGCAACGGGCATGGCAGCGGGCACGAAAGTGCCTGGCAGGCCACCAAAGGGCAGCAGTAACCGCAGCACCGGTGCAGATGGTGCAGGTGGTGCACGCGGAGCAGGTGGAGCCGGTGGTGCAGGTGGTGCTGCGGGCAAGCTGACGCGCCGTCTCTTCTGTTTTAGCTTGGCCCGTCCTGCCGTGTTGTCTGGATGGGTGTACGCCACCTGCTCATGCTGGTGCTGTGTAGGCTGCCCGAGACGTCTGCCACCCTCATCCAAACGCTCCTCAGCAAGAGGGCGAGCCGATTGTTGTGCCACTGTATGATAGTGGGCTGGCTGAGCTCCACCAGCTGAAGCGTCGTGTCCTCCATTATCCTGACATCCTCCCGGATCAGCTGCGGGATCTTTTTATAGTCCCGGAGAATGAGATCCAGCGGCTGGCGGTCATCTTGGCCTCTTTTTTTCGGGCTCGAATGTATGACACAGAGCCTGATGCAGATGGCCTCAATGAGCCTGCAGCAGTCAGGCCGCTGTGCCGGGGAGCTACTCGACCCGTTAGAACACCGGTTTGTGCTGTCCGCCCCTGGTGTGTAGGTGGCCTTCTTTTTCGGGGAGCCGAAGCGGCCTTGTATCCGGCGGTCCTGATGGCGAGCTGCGTACACGATCCGCTCCTGATCGTACTGGGTCGAGCTCCTTACAAAGACCGATGATGTCACTGGCTTGCTGGTGAGCCAGTGACAGGCCAGTTTCCAGCCGCAAGTTGACCAGGCATCGAACGAGCTGGTCTGCCCTGTCGTAATTCTTCTTTTTGTGGGGACAAAATTTCAACAACACTTCTGTTTTTGTGTTTGTGGCAGTTGACAGCTGACTTATTATACTTTACAAACGATGTCTCAATAATAACCATCAGGTACTATGAAAGGAATTAGTGTATACCTGAAACTTGCTTTCTCCATATTTGTGATGGGCATATTTCATTGTTTGTCCTTGCGCCTCTTCCACCACTTTACTGGTCACCTTGTGCAGTCTCATGACAGTCTCTGGAAAGGATATGAAGTTGAACTATAGCAACATATATACACGCCGAGGGAAAGTTACTCACCGAACGTTTTTCCTTTCATCTGACTGTAATTATCCACATAAATTGGAGGTTAGCTGTTCTATCCAGCACTCCTTTTGCGTAGTCAAACTGACACGATAATGACACCGGATTCATTGGTTTTAAGAATGCAACCATGCATCTATGATTAAGTTAAGTTACATGTCCAGACAAAATTTGTAAAACCTAGTAATGTAGCTAAAATGCTTACTTACAATGATACGGCAAGCCGGTAATTCATGGAAAGGGAGTTTTCCTATCCGGCCCTTTAGTGCGTAGGCCGACCGCAGGGTGTTGGTCCCGACTGCCGCTGGTATGCGCCGAACTGAATCCTGGACACTATTTGCACCGAAAGTAGAAAGGATTCTGAATCTGAAGACGCAGTCGAGCAATATATATATGGAATGTACAGTTTGTTTGAGCTGTTGCCCAGGGTCCTTCCGCGCAACAACATGGTGACTTTCCTGTGGCAATCAGGCTTGTGCGTCAGAACTGCTCGATAAAGCAGCCTGTGCCCATCATCCATCTACGGCAACACATCGGTGCCCCAGCCCAAGTACGTCTTAGGTCGATTTCGGCCGAGGTATTCCGTCATGAGTTAGTACCGGCAGTCAATGTCGACCACCTCCCTCAGCCTGTTGTACTCGCCCTTGGCTATGAGGAGACTGTCGCACGACACGCGTGTGAGGGAAATCTTTCGCATCTTCCGTTGAAGCCAGAGGAAAGCATTCTGTGGGAAGTAGGCGTCGACGCCAGGTTTTCCCGGGCACATTGCCACTGACGGAGGCTCTGACCAACATTGTAGAGTGTCAATCTTTTGGCCCCCTGTCGTGTCATACATAACATGGCCTCGGGTATCCACGGACGGTCTCTTGCGGCCATGACGTTTGACCACTTGGGAGGCAGGTAGACCGTCTTGTCAACACGCTGCAGGCGTGGGGGGTCTGCTCCGGGTACAAGCACAGTGCGAAACTGACCACACTTGTGGCAGGTGTTGGCCTGCACCTTGCGATTGTACGGTCGCTTTGTACCCACACGCGTTGCAGTAGATGCCGCCGGCACAGTGGGCAAAGGCATGGCAACGGGCATGGCAGCGGGCACGATAGCGCCTGGCAGGCCACCAAAGGGCAGCAGTAGCCGCAGCACCGGTGCAGGTAGTGCAAGTGATGCACGCGGAGCAGGTGGAGCCGGTGGTGCAGGTGGTGCTGCGGACAAGCTGACGCGCCGTCTCTTCTGTTTTAGCTTGGCCCGTCCTGCCGTGTTGTCTGGATGGGTGTACGCCACCTGCTCATGCTGGTGCTGTGTAGGCTGTCCGAGACGTCTGGCAGCCTCATCCAAACGCTCCTCAGCAAGAGGGCGAGCCGATTGTTGTGCCACTGTATGATAGTGGGCTGGCTGAGCTCCACCAGCTGAAGCGTCGTGTCCTCCATTATCCTCACATCCTCCCGGATCAGCTGCGGGATCTTTTTATAGTCCCGGAGAATGAGATCCAGCGGCTGGCGGTCATCTTGGCCTCTTTCTTCGGGCTCGACTGTATGACACACAGCCTGATGCAGATAGCCTCTATGAGCCTGCAGCAGTCAGGCCGCTGTGCTGGGGAGCTACTCGACCCGATAGAACACCGGTTTGTGCTGTCCGCCCCTGGTGTGTAGGTGGCCTTCTTTTTCGGGGAGCCGAAGCGGCCTTTTATCTGGCGGTCCTGATGGCGAGCTGCGTACACGATCCGCTCCTGATCGTACTGGGTCGAGCTCCTTCCAAAGACCGATGATGTCACTGGCTTGCTGGTGAGCCAGTGACAGGCCAGTTTCCAGCCGCAAGTCGACCAGGCATCGAACGAGCTGGTCTGCCCTGTCGTAATTCTTCTTTTTCTGGGGACAAAATTTCAAAAACACTTTTGTTTCTGTGTTTGTGGCAGTTAACAGCTGACCTACTATATTTTACCAACGATGTCTCAATAATCACCATCAGGTACTATGAAAGGAATTAGTGTATACCTGAAACTTGCTTTCTCCATATTTGTGATGGGCATATTTCGTTGTTTGCCCGAGCGCCTCCCCAGCCAGCATGGCAACCATCTGCCAACCGTGAAACAACGTTGTCGGCAATGTTGGCAAAGAACATTGGGCCAACGAGTGGGTGCTCATTGGGGAATGATTGTTTCAACGTTGTCTGCCAACAATGGCCCAACCATCTGCCAACCTTGGGCCAACATTGGCTGCCAACGATGGCCCAATCATAGGCCAACAGTGGGCCAATGTGCGCTGCCGACGTTCTACCGATATTGATCCACTATTGAACCACTGCAAATGTTGTTCACTAATTTATTGACAAAAACTTTATGAAGTGCAATACATGAATTCTTAATAGGTATACATGACGCGTAATGTCTGAAAAAATCGCTCGCGACCGCTCATACAGGTGCATGGCCGCTCATAGAGGTGGTCGCTCGTAGATGCGGTCGCTTCCACTCATTCCTGATTCTTGCGTTTGCCAGCTGTGTCACGCTCTCGTCGCCCGCCATCCCGCTCCCCAGCAAATCGCAGCCACTTCTTTACCACCTCTGAATTTGTGGCGCAACTGGTAGTCGGGTTGCTGCGAGTACCCCCTGAATTAAATCAAAGTAGACTCAATGGCAAAGCTGTTTAAAATATCATGCTGGTTCGATAATATGCATGAATAACATTTACCTATACTGGTATACTTAACACATGTTTTTTGTTAGCTTAATATTTCTGGAACCCTGTTAAAGGCAATACAGTGGTAGCCACATACAAAGTAATGATACTGTCCATAATTTGCTGTTCGCAGGATTTTTTGACAGATCTGTCATATCACGTTGAATAGGTAACGCAAATGAGTTAAGTAGACAGTGGGTAAAGTGGAAATCCTTATCTTATCAGAAGAATACAGCCACACTTACCATACACCACCTGGCGTAAGTTTAGGCGAGGGAATGGCACTTTCCCACTCTTCCATTGCCAATGTATTTGCTTTGCCACACTGTTTGACACCACTTAGTCCATCAAACGCTGCACTGTCTTGTCGACAGTGGATACGCCCATCAAGGTGATGCTGCTGACCTAATTGGACATATGCAAAATAAAAAGTCAAACTGAAGATAAAATAGACATAAATTAAATTACACAAAGCAATACAAAAACATGGACAAACCTATGAGAACTGAAAATGCTGGTCTCTTATTCGTGCATACTTGACTAAAATTGGGCCAGTGGAAGATTTCGGGGCAACAAAATGATGATGAATAAAATATGCCCCATATGGGGACCGTCCACTAAACCATGGATGCCTTGATCTCTAGTCCAGTACACTGACCAATAGACTAAGGGGGTTCTCTGAGACTTATATATAGCTGTGTTTTGTGTGGCCAGGCTTTAACAGCAAAAAACATTAATCGTTAAATATTACAGCATACCGTTTTCCACACGGTCTCGTCATTAGCGAGGACCTCATCCAATGTGTGTAGGGCTTCTAAGGTCAGGATGGGGAAGGGCATTCCATCTGGCGGAGGGGTTGGCGTGCAAGTCATGTTGAGATGCTGGCAAATTTTGCCAAGCATCACACCATTGTGCTCCTGCTGCTGTTGCACGCGCTCCAAAGCATGCAGGAGGGCAATATCATACTCTTTCACTGTCAATGAAATTTAAACAGACTGTCAAACAAAATGTGAACAGCATATTGTTATAGGTAACACTATAACCACTTGGCTTAACTAAATAAAATGATTTCTTTAATTCCATGAGAAAATAATTCACATCAACATAGAAGTTCAGAATGCAGATATATGGCTCTGACTACCCACCCAGATACGTGTTCTCTATATTTGTCTGCACCCTTCTTCTTTTGGACCAATAGGAATAATCCATTTATATTTTCCATAATTATATACCTTGTGTAATAAGGGGCGGATACATGATATAAATTGGCCATTTCCCAATTCAAAGTTATTGAATATTAAAATTCCCAGTTCACGATTAATGAAAATACTCGATCACAGCTATCGGCTAATATCCCATTCCCAGTTCACGAAGAATTATTTTCCTCATTCCCAGTTCACAGTGAAAAGAAAAGCCCCTTCCTGAAAAACGGAAATACCCCTTGCCCCATCCCTAATAAGTTTAATGACATTCACCTGCCCATGGCTGAAGGTTTTGCACTGGTTTGACAGTGTTTGATTTAATAAAAGAGCTCCAAAGCAAACGAGCTAGGCACTCATGTGAGCGATAATACAGGAAAGGTCAGAAACTGCATACTCAGTGACCGTTTTCTTCCGCTGTACCATTATATTACAGTTCTAATTAAGTCAGTGCATAAATTACATAATCCGATACTATAAAGCAGACCGACAAGACAATAATAATGTGCCACATGAATAAAAATCTCAAAATTCACGATAACTTACAGTCACTTGGAAAGTTGCCGCATGGAAGTGTCGCTTCAAAAACTCGCTAGATGGCGCTGTGTTTTGCGCTAACGGCAGTACGCTGGTACGTAGGCACAATGTTGGGCCAACATTCCATTGCCAACGGTTGGGTGCAGAGCGCAGATGACGGTCGGTATTACGTTGCGCCTATGTATACTAGCAAACGGTTGCGTTGCCTACCTAAAAACAACGTTGGGCTGATAATGCCATGCTGGCTGGGTCTTCCACCCCTTTACTGGTCACCTAGTGCAGTCTCATGACAGTCTCTGGAAAGAATATAAATTTCTATACACAAACACAAGTAAAGAATTAGAAGATCAACCAACCAAATGCAAAGGGCTTGCAAGATTAGCATTATTTAAACACACCTCACTGCCTCGGATTAGCTTCTTTGTCGAGTCCAGCTTCAGGATGGACCCGTAGATTGATGTCAGGTGGGCCATTGTGTCGTCCAGACGGTTGGGAATGTCTTTGCCGTACACCACCAGCAGCCACTTGAAACCCGGGACGACCACTTGACTCAGGGGCTCTCTGAAGTTCACGGGCAAAAGACCCGGTGTACCCGTGAACTGCGCACACTCGGTGAGGTACCGAGCTGTGCGATAGAGCCACTCCTCGCTGTGGCCCTCCATGAGCTGCTTCATCACCCGGGTCGGGCTGTTCCCCAGCGTCCGCTCGCGCATCAGGCGGATCACCCGCACATCACAGGCGTACCTAGGTTATAAAACAATTTATTTTGGGATTAATAATAAATTGATAGACATTTCTATACACGAACACAAGTAACAAATATATCCTTTGCATAATGAGGGCACACAAAATACATTTCACTAGCTTCAGATAATGCACTCGTATTTCAATCAAATCCTTCTAAAATTAAATTTCATAACATTTAAAAACATTAATAATTCCAATTACTGCAAAGAAGACTGTTCAATCATTTGATGTAAAACTATTTTCTTAAATGATAATAAAATTGTAAAGATATAGCATATGCTAAGGACCATAGAGACGGGCAATGCCTTAATCCGGCTGATCTCTTTTGCCACTTCTCCTATCAGGCCTGTGTGAGAATAGTTCAAGGAAGATGTATACAAAGGAGGAACTAAATATGGAGCGTCAGATTCGAGAACCATACGGGAACGTTGGATGGTCTGAATGGTAATAGGATTTAAAGGGTTCCTCTCCCGCAACACTAGCGCAGTAAACCCAAAAATCGTATTTGGAAAGCATTTCTCCACTCTTCATAGTCCCTAATTGACCCCGTGAAGCAATGCAGATGGATCTTGTGGTCGCGGGGCTACATATTTCTGGCAATTTTGAAGCCATCTGAGATTGCCTGTCCAGTACCTTCATCCCGACAGTGAAGTACCATAGGTAGATTTCTACACAAAGCGATGTCCATAAATATTTCTAATATTTCTCTCTGCAATTCCTTCGAGAACTGATTGCCTGTGTAGTCAAGCCCCACTTCTCCTACGGCGACTACTTTGGGATGATCCAATAATTTATGGATAATTTCCATATTAGTTGCATTACCCAATGCTGCAAAGCGAGGATGGTGTCCAACAGACAGTCTGATACGGCCGTCTTTACAGACACGTTCTAGAGTGGCAGTGTCGCGCCAGTTCCCAGGAAAACAATAATTGGCCACACAATACTCCAATTTAAATTAAGGATCACTGACGGGACTCCTTAGTAATAAATCACGTAAGGACGAATATCCACTTTTCTTTACATGGAACTAAATATGGAGCGTCAGATTCAAGAACCATACGGGAAAGTTGGATCGTCTGAATGGTAATAGGATTTGAAGGGGTCCTCTCCCGCAACACTAGCGCAAGATATAGCATATGCTAAGTAATTGTTAAAAGTTCAACCTCGTTTTACTTACTTGCTAGTGATGATGACTCGGGGAACTGGGATCGATGTCCCAGGTCCAGCTGGTCCGGCACAGTCTGGCTCCACGACCGGTGGGTACCCCTGTACTTGGCGCAGATAAGGGTTTCCGTTACCAGATGGTAAACCCCTCAATGTCCACCACCTGTCGCGCTCTCTTGTGAGGCTTCCAGTCAGCTGCTGGTGCCAACAAGCCGGGTTTGGGCGGTAGATCTGCACCTTCCAGAGCCTGTACGGTATCCACAAGAGGTGCGGATGGCAGAAGAACCTGTCTGAGGAGGGAACTTGATGGTACACCAGGGCAGGCTGAAGCGGCTTATACTACAGCTACAGATTGTGACGCAGCTCGCATCTGGTCTGGAGCTGCACCGACCACTGAGTTTAAAGGTCCGACTTCTATTATTCTCTCTCCTGCCATCTCCGCGGGAATAATGGATGTTATGTAGAATGTTTTCTGGATGCAAACCTCGGGGTATTGCAAGGAATACCTAGAAAGAGAAGAATAAACTTCTTATATCTTTTATACAAAAGCTCTATGCTGTACAAATGTGTTCTATCATGGCGCAGTGTACATTATATCTAAATACTAGTCTTTTTCTTAGGACAAAATATCAAAAATACTTTTGTTTCTGTGTTTGTGGCAGTTGACAGCTGACTTACTATACTTTACAAACGATGTCTCAATAATAACCATCAGGTACTATGAAAGGAACTAGTGTATACCTGAAACTTGCTTCCTCCATATTTGTGATGGGCATATTTTATTGTTTGCCCGAGCGCCTCTTCCACCACTTTACTGGTCACCTAGTGCAGACTCATGACAGTCTATGGAAACAATATAAAGTTGAACTATAGCGACATATATAGCGACAATATACACGCCAAGAGAAAATTAATCACCGAACGTTATTCATAATCTGACTGTAATTAGCCACATAAATTGGATGTTAGCAGTTCTATCTAGCACTCCTTTCGCGTGGTAAAACTGACACGATACTGACACCCGATTCATTGGTTTTAAGAATGCAACCATGCATCTATAATTAAGTTAAGTTACATGTCCAGACAAAATTTGTAAATTAACCTAGTAATGTAGCTTAAATGCTTACTTCCAATGATACGGCAAGCCGGTAATTCATGGAAAGGGAGTTTTCCTTTCCGGCCCTTTAGTGCACACTACTTCCACCGAAAGTAGAAAGGATTCTGAATCTGAAGACGCAGTCGAGCAATATATATATGTGGAATTTACAGTTTGTTTAAGCTGTTGCCCAAGGTCCTTCCGTGCAACATTGTGGTGATTTTCCTGTCGCAATCAAGCTTGTGCGTCAGAATGGCTCGATACAGCTGCCTATCCCCATCATCCACCTACGACAACACATCGACGCCCCAGCCCAAGTACGTCTTAGGTCGATTTCGGCCGAGGTATTACGTCATGAGTTAGTACCGGCAGTCAATGTCGACCACTTCCCTCGGTTTGTTGTACTCGCCCTTGGAAATGAGGAGACTGTCGCACGACACGCGTGTGAGGGGAATCTTTCGCATCTTCCGCGGAAGCCAGAGGAAAGCAGTCTGTAGGAAGTAGGCGTCCACGTCAGTCTCCCCCTGGCACATTGCCACTGACGGAGGCTCTAACCAACATTCTAGAGTGTCTATCTTTAGGCCCCCTGTCGTGTCATACATAACATGGCCTCGGGTATCCACGGACGGTCTCTTGCGGTGATGACGTTTGACCACTTGGGAGGCAGGTATACCGTCTTGTCAACACGCTGCAGGCGTGGTGGGGAGTCTGCCCCGGGTACAAGCACAGTGCGAAACTGACCACACTTGTGGCAGGTGTTGGCCTGCACCTTGCGATTGTACGGTCGCTTCGTACCCACACGCGTTGCAGTAGTAGATGCCGCCGGCACACTGGGCAAAGGCATGGCAACGGGCATGGCAGCGGGCACGAAAGCGCCTGGCAGGCCACCAACGGGCAGCAGTAACCGCAGCACCGGTGCAGGTGGTGCACGCGGGGCAGGTGGAGCCCGTGGTGCAGGTGGTGCTGCGGGCAAGCTGACGCGCCGTATCTTCTGTTTTAGCTTGGCCCGTCCTGCCGTGTTGTCTGGATGGTTGTACGCCACCTGCTCATGCTGGTGCTGTGTAGGCTGCCCTAGACGTCTGCCAGCCTCATCCAAACGCTCCTCAGCAAGAGGGCGAGCCGATTGTTGTGCCACTGTATGATAGTGGGCTGGCTGAGCTCCACCAGCTGAAGCGTCGTGTCCTCCATTATCCTGACATCCTGATCAGCTGCCGGATCTTTTTATAGTCCCGGAGAATGAGATCGAGCGGCTGGCGGTCATCTTGGCCTTATTTTTCGGGCTCGAGTGTATGACACAGAGCCTGATGCAGATGGCCTCTATGAGCCTGCAGCAATCAGGCCGCTGTGCTGGGGAGCTACTCGACCCGATAGAACACCGGTTTGTGCTGTCCGCCCCTGGTGTGTAGGTGGCCATCTTTTTCGGGCAGCGGAAGTGGCCTTGTATCAGGCGGTCCTGATGGCGAGCTGCGTACACGATCCGCTCCTGATCGTACGGGTCGAGCTCCTTCCAAAGACCGATGATATCACTGGTTTGCCGGTGAGCCAGTGACCTGCCAGTTTCCAGCCGCAATCGACCAGACATCGAACGAGCTGGTCTACCCTGTCGTAATGCTTCTTTTTCTTAGGACAAAGTTTCAAAAACACTTTTGTTTTTGTGTTTGTGGCAGTTAACAGCTGACCTACTATACTTTACAAACGATGTCTCAATAATAACCATCGGGTACTATGAAAGGAATTAGTGTATACCTGAAACTTGCTTTCTCCATATTTGTGATGGGCATATTTTGTTGTTTGCCCGAGCGCCTCTTCCGCCACTTTACTGGTCACCTAGTGCAGTCTCATGACAGTCTCTGGAAAGATTATAAATTTCTATACACAAACAAAAGTAAAGAGTAAGAAGATCAACCAACCAAATGCAAAGGGCTTGCAAGATTAGCATTATTTAAACACACCTCACTGCCTCGGATTACCTTCTTTGTCGAGTCCAGCTTCAGGATGGACCCGTAGATTGATGTCAGGTGGGCCATTGTGTCGTCCAGACGGTTGGGAATGTCTTTGCCGTACACCACCAGCAGCCACTTGAAACCCGGGACGACCACTTGACTCGGGGGCTGTCTGAAGTTCACAGGCAAAAGACCCGGTCTACCCGTGAACTGCGCACACTCGGTGAGATACCGAGCTGTGCGATAGAGCCACTCCTCGCTGTGGCCCTCCATGAGCTGCTTCATCAGCCGGGTTGGGCTGTTCCCCAGCGTCCGTTCGCACATCAGGCGGATCACCCGCACATCACAGGTGTACCTAGGTGATAAAACTATTTATTTTGGGATTAATCATAAATTTATAGACCTTTCTATACACGAACACAAGTAACAAATATATCTTTTGCATAATGAGGGCACACAAAATACAATTCACTAGCTTCAGATAATGCACTCGTATTTCAATCACATACTTCTATAATTAAATTTAGTAACATTTAAAAACATTAATAATTCCAATTATTCCAGAAGAAGACTGTTCAATCATTTGATGTAAAACCATTTTCTTAAATGATAATAAAATTGTAAAGATATAGCATATGCTAAGTAATTGTAAAGTTCAACCTCGTTTAACTTACTTGCTAGTGATGATGACTCAGGAAGTGGGATCGATATCCCAGGTCCAGCTGGTCCAGCACAGTCTGGCTCCACGACAGGTGGGTACCCCTGTACTTGGCGCAGGTAAGGGTTTCCGTTACCAGATGGTAAAAACCCCTCAATGTCCACCACCTGTCGCGCTCTCTTGTGAAGCTTCCAGTCAGCTGCTGGTGCCAACAAGCCGGGTTTGGGCGGTAGATTTGCACCTTCCAGAGCCTACACGGTATCCACAAGAGGTGCGGATGGCAGAAGAACCTGTCTGGGGAGGGAACTTGATGGTACACCAGGGCAGGCTGAAGCGGCTTATACTACAGCCGCAGATTGTGACGCAGCTCGGATCTGGTCTGAAGGGCGTTGCGGCAATCCACGTATATGGTCCGGTTGTGGGAGGCCCTCAGACCACAGTAGGGGAAGTTGAACAGCCGTCAGGGTGGCTTCTGTGTTGCTAGCAAGGATGACGCGAGCCCTGGGGGTCAGAGTGACATTTGTGGCTGTGATGTCAATAAGACACAAAGAAGCAACATTGTCTAGCTTGTCCGCTGTAAACATCTTACCAGTGTACTTCCCGAGTTGCAACCTCGGCACCTGTTGCTTTCCTGGCACCGTCTCACTCAGCGTGTTTTACGTACTGGGTTGGGCTTCCGACGTAGGTCTGAGGGGAACGAGGTTGGTGTTCGTGATTTTTAGCTCTTATATGATCCAATCATGAGCAATAATTCCATCTGTGAT
Organism: Arenicola marina; assembly: GCA_964019135.1. NCBI lineage: Eukaryota > Metazoa > Annelida > Polychaeta > Arenicolidae > Arenicola > Arenicola marina. The sequence continues at coordinate 25,403,098 of OZ025259.1, forward strand.
GGCAAAGACTATCATATTGACAAGCTATTTTTGCCAACCTTTTTCACGCGGATGCCAGCTTCACGTTTTTTAAAGACGCCCGTTACGCTATATAATGTCATCGTTACTGACGTTCAGGGTTTTAATACCATGACATTTGTTGAATCTGTGGTTTCGCCATTGATGGTTTTACTGATAACTGGACCCACATGGTACTTCGCACTTGTTTGCAATTGTTTTGTCAACATAGTCACGAGATTTTATATTTTCAGGGTTTTAGTGCTACTGCATGATTTTTTAACTACAATATAATGTTGTTATGGTTGAGAGAAACAATGTCAGATTTTGACATATTGAATCATTGATGGGAATTGTCTGGTTAAGTTGTAGGCTTCTCTGTTCCATAACCTTGGAATTCCCCAATACCAGCTGCAGGGTCAAGTCGCCTCGTTGCGGTTTCGCCAACCGTTTTGGCCACCATTCATTAGTATGGTAGTACGGTATCTACACACGATCACCCACTATGCGCAGACGGTCTGCCACCTTCCACCAATCACGGTATGTTTACATGTATATACGTACAAGAGACCACCACTTTATCCGGTGCAGGCGATCATACAATATATTGCACTATGAGCAGACGGTCTGTCACCTTCCACCAATCACACCATGTTTATATACATACAAGAGACCACCCGTCGATCCGGTGCAGGCGATCATACCTGCATATACAGTAACATTGTGTACAAAGCAGTGATACTCTAGCGACGTCTCCGCAGCCAACAGAAATAACCACAAGGGACAAAATCCAGAATCCACTTCCTATTATCCAGATAACGCTGTGGATAGTTCAGATATGAAAAATAAGAGGTAATTCTAACCTGTCACAAATGCAGCATCATTTTCCCACTAAACCATTTTACTGTTTATTCTTTCTGCTCCTGGCATTTGGTGACGTTGATGCAATGAGGCTATTAAAAATACCATTCAAACATAGCCATGTGGCGATCCATAACAATGGATGTAATACTTTCCTGATATGATCTTATTTTACTTTATTATTACTTCTCGTTGTGATTATTTAATTTAACTTAACCAAAAAAAAAGATTTTGAGTAAGGCTCGTGGGACACGTCGTCCGCTGCCCGCATCCGTTGCACCAGCTGCCCCCTTTGTGCTCTTCGGCGTTCGCGTCGTCCCTTGTCGTTTCGTCGCTTTGTCAGCTGATTGCGGGCCAAGCTTTGCCCCATCGCCGCTGCCCGCATCCGTTGCACCAGCTGCCCCCTTCGTGGTGTCTGGTTTCTTCTTTGGCTGCTTCGGCACAGGGATGTTCTTGGGGACACCAAAGTAACTTTTTGACCTCATTTCCCCCTTTCTCTTTTGACGCCATGTCTCTTCCGCTAATTCCACTGCTGCAGGCTTGGCTTTTTTGTTTGTAGAAACGTGGAAGTTAAAATTCCGTATGCGACCTTTCAGGACTCCATACATTTGGCGGACGCATTTTCCGACTGGAAGGCGCTTTTTCTTCCCTATTGTGTCCGATTTTACAATTTTAAACCAATTTTCGACACCGGAATTGGTTATGCGATCTCTTTCTCCGCATCGTGTTGGGGTGTAATTCCATAGCGTTCGGGATCAAGCATTATGCCAGACCACATTGGGAACAGATGCATATACTGCCGGTGAAAGGCCAGGAAGACGTCCCGCATGCAGTATTTATTGACACTTCTCCGCTGTCGTTCCTTCTCCGCCGTCGTTACCAGAGCATCAAACATAGATGTGAAGGGAGACTGATGCCTGAAAGTTTCGCCGACTTCAGACGTAGTCCCGTCCAAATCCCCTGCGTCCGACACCTGTAACACGTCTTTCGCGCGGATGATGGTTTTCAGGTGTTCAACAGGCTTCTGGGTATTCCTCGTGGCAGGCAGAAAGACACGGCACATACTATTGTAGATGCCTTTGCCGTCGGCCAGGGTCTTTGAAGTCATGAGACGCGCAAAGCAAAACACGAAGAATCTCCTCAATGCCTTGTCAGGAACGGGTTGAACGCGACTGACGACACCCTTCATTATGTGAGCAGCGCAGAGATGGATGGTAGTCAAACTTCTGACGAACCGGATAGAAAGTTTCTTGGACACCAGGTCTCGACAAACTTGCAAATACTGCGCAACGCTCTTCTGGCCAAACCCCAGCAATGCCGCTTGTATTTGGGCCCAGTTGAAATCGGTCTGCTGTGTTACGAGAATTCGTGCCAGGCTAGAATGTACATGATAGTTAGAGGTTCTAATACGCTTTCTTCTGATACCAACATTGATTGGCAAAAGTCGGGAACTAATCAGACACAGGAGAAAAAGCCTTTACTATATACATCGCCAAATCGATAAAAAGTGTCCAGTTCTATGAGCTACACATCCTCTAGGAGACTTTGTGCCAGGCTAAAATGTTCATGGTAGTTAGAAACTACTTTTAAACACTAATAACCCGATACATATGTAAGAGTACTAATATAAAGGAATAACGCTCCAGATTCAATTGTTTGTTGACTCTAGTTTTTTTCATTCATTTACATGCCAACGCAACTTGAAAGTGAATCATGTTAAACATCTTGAAACCACAATTATGTAGATCCTAAATAAGGACGTCTCTTGACATATTCTTTTATAGTTTTCAAGCCGTCGTCAGTAAAACAATTCCCTTTACTCCAAGGGAATTTAAAACATATATAATAATTGCGATGTTGAAGGCCACATGCTTTCCGATTACTCAGGGAAACTTTCAATGACTCCGGGAGAAATCAGGGAAAAATCAGGGAATTTATTTTTGTGTTTTCTGTGGAAACCCTGTAGGTCGATTTCGGCCGAGGTATTCCGTCATGAGTTATTACCGGCAGTCAATGTCGACCACCTCCCTCAGCCTGTTGTACTCGCCCTTGGCTATGAGGAGACTGTCGCACGACAGGCGTGTGAGGGAAATCTTTCGCATCTTCCGTTGAAGCCAGAGGAAAGCATTCTATGGGAAGTAGGCGTCCACGCCAGGTTTTCCCGGGCACATTGCCACTGACGGAGGCTCTAACCAACATTGTAGAGTGTCAATCTTTAGGCCCTCTGTCGTGTCATACATAACATGGCCTCGGGTATCCACGGACGGTCTCTTGCGGCCATGACGTTTGACCACTTGGGAGGCAAATAGACAGTCTTGTCAACACGCTGCAGGCGTGGGGGGTCTGCTCCGGGTACAAGCACAGTGCGAAACTGACCACACTTGTGGCAGGTGTTGGCCTGCACCTTGCGATTGTACGGTCGCTTTGTACCCACACGCGTTGCAGTAGATGCCGCCGGCACAGTGGGCAAAGGCATGGCAACGGGCATGGCAGCGGGCACGAAAGCGCCTGGCAGGCCACCAACGAGCAGCAGTAACCGCAGCACCGGTGCATGTGGTGCACGCGGAGCAGGTGGAGCCGGTGGTGCAGGTGGTGCTGCCGGCAAGCTGACGCGGCGTCTCTTCTGTTTTAGCTTGATCCGTCCTGCCGGGTTGTGTGGATGGATGTACGCCACCTGCTCATGCTGGGGCTGTGTAGGCTGCCCGAGGCGTCTGCCAGCCTCATCCAGACGATCCTCAGCAAGAGGGCGAGCCGCAGGAAGATCGGTGGCGTTGGTTCGGATCGTCAGGCCCTGACACCTCAGCCGATTGTTGTGCCACTGTATAATAGTGGGCTGGCTGAGCTCCATCGGTTGAAGCGTCGTGTCCTCCATTATCCCGACATCCCCCAGGATCAGCTGCGGGATCTTTTTATATTCCCGGAGAATAAGATCCAGCGGCTGGCGGTCATCTTGGCCTCTTTCATCGGGATCAAGTGTATGACACAGAGCCTGATGCAGATGGCCTCTATAAGCCTGCAGCAGTCAGGCCGCTGTGCCGCGGAGCTACTCGACCCGATAGGACACCGGGTTGGGCTGTCCGCCCCTGGTGTGTAGGTGGCCTTCTTTTTCGGGGAGCGGAAGTGGCCTTGTATCAGGCGGTCCTGATGGCGGGCTGCGTACACGATCCGCTCCTGATCGTACGGGTCGAGCTCCTTCCAAAGACCGATGATATCACTGGCTTGCTGGTGAGCCAGTGACATGCCAGTTTCCAGCCGCAATCGACCAGACATCGAACGAGCTGGTCTACCCTGTCGTAATGCTTCTTTTTCTTAGGACAAAATTTCAAAAACCCTTTTGTTTTTGTGTTTGTGGCAGTTAACAGCTGACCTACTATACTTTACAAACGATGTCTCAATAATAACCATCAGGTACTATGAAAGGTATTAGTGTATACCTGAAACTTGCTTTCTCCATATTTGTGATGGGCATATTTTGTTGTTTGCCCGAGCGCCTCTTCCGCCACTTTACTGGTCACCTAGTGCAGTCTCATGACAGTCTCTGGAAAGATTATAAATTTCTATACACAAACACAAGTAAAGAGTAAGAAGATCAACCAACCAAATGCAAAGGGCTTGCAAGATTAGCATTATTTAAACACACCTCACTGCCTCGGATTACCTTCTTTGTCGAGTCCAGCTTCAGGATGGACCCGTAGATTGATGTCAGGTGGGCCATTGTGTCGTCCAGACGGTTGGGAATTTCTTTGCCGTACACCACCAGCAGCCACTTGAAACCCGGGACGACCACTTGACTCGGGGGCTGTCTGAAGTTCACGGGCAAATGACCCGGTCTACCCGTGAACTGCGCACACTCGGTGAGGTACCGAGCTGTGCGATAGAGCCACTCCTCGCTGTGGCCCTCCATGAGCTGCTTCATCAGCCGGGTTGGGCTGTTCCCCAGCGTCCGTTCGCGCATCAGGCGGATCACCCGCACATCACAGGTGTACCTAGGTTATAAAACAATTTATTTTGGGATTAATCATAAATTTATAGACCTTTCTATACACGAACACAAGTAACAAATATATCTTTTGCATAATGAGGGCACACAAAATACATTTCACTAGCTTCAGATAATGCACTCGTATTTCAATCAGATACTTCTATAATTAAATTTAGTAACATTTAAAAACATTAATAATTCCAATTATTCCAAAGAAGACTGTTCAATCATTTGATGTAAAACCATTTTCTTAAATGATAATAAAATTGTAAAGATATAGCATATGCTAAGTAATTGTAAAGTTCAACCTCGTTTAACTTACTTGCTAGTGATGATGACTCAGGAAGTGGGATCGATATCCCAGGTCCAGCTGGTCCAGCACAGTCTGGCTCCACGACAGGTGGGTACCCCTGTACTTGGCGCAGGTAAGGGTTTCCGTTACCAGATGGTAAAAAACCCTCAATGTCCACCACCTGTCGCGCTCTCTTGTGAAGCTTCCAGTCAGCTGCTGGTGCCAACAAGCCGGGTTTGGGCGGTAGATCTGCACCTTCCAGAGTCTACACGGTATCCACAAGAGGTGCGGATGGCAGAAGAACCTGTCTGGGGAGGGAACTTGATGGTACACCAGGGCAGGCTGAAGCGGCTTATACTACAGCCGCAGATTGTGACGCAGCTCGGATCTGGTCTGAAGGGCGTTGCGGCAATCCACGTATATGGTCCGGTTGTGGGAGGCCCTCAGACCACAGTAGGGGAAGTTGAACAGCCGTCAGGGTGGCTTCTGTGTTGCTAGCAAGGATGACGCGAGCCCTGGGGGTCAGAGTGACATTTGTGGCTGTGATGTCAATAAGACACAAAGAAGCAACATTGTCTAGCTTGTCCGCTGTAAACATCTTACCAGTGTACTTCCCGAGTTGCAACCTCGGCACCTGTTGCTTTCCTGGCACCGTCTCACTCAGCGTGTTTTACGTACTGGGTTGGGCTTCCGACGTAGGTCTGAGGGGAACGAGGTTGGTGTTCGTGATTTTTAGCTCTTATATGATCCAATCATGAGCAATAATTCCATCTGTGATGGCAAAGACTATCATATTGACAAGCTATTTTTGCCAACCTTTTTCACGCGGATGCCAGCTTCACGTTTTTTAAAGACGCCCGTTACGCTATATAATGTCATCGTTACTGACGTTCAGGGTTTTAATACCATGACACTTGTTGAATCTGTGGTTTCGCCATTGATGGTTTTACTGATAACTGGACCCACATGGTACTTCGCACTTGTTTGCAATTGTTTTGTCAACATAGTCACGAGATTTTATATTTTCAGGGTTTTAGTGCTACTGCATGATTTTTTAACTACAATATAATGTTGTTATGGTTGAGAGAAACAATGTCAGATTTTGACATATTGAATCATTGATGGGAGTTGTCTGGTTAAGTTGTAGGCTTCTCTGTTCCATAACCTTGGAATTCCCCAATACCAGCTGCAGGGTCAAGTCGCCTCGTTGCGGTTTCGCCAACCGTTTTGGCCACCATTCATTAGTATGGTAGTACGGTATCTACACACGATCACCCACTATGCGCAGACGGTCTGCCACCTTCCACCAATCACGGTATGTTTACATGTATATACGTACAAGAGACCACCACTTTATCCGGTGCAGGCGATCATACAATATATTGCACTATGAGCAGACGGTCTGTCACCTTCCACCAATCACACCATGTTTATATACATACAAGAGACCACCCGTCGATCCGGTGCAGGCGATCATACCTGCATATACAGTAACATTGTGTACAAAGCAGTGATACTCTAGCGACGTCTCCGCAGCCAACAGAAATAACCACAAGGGACAAAATCCAGAATCCACTTCCTATTATCCAGATAACGCTGTGGATAGTTCAGATATGAAAAATAAGAGGTAATTCTAACCTGTCACAAATGCAGCATCATTTTCCCACTAAACCATTTTACTGTTTATTCTTTCTGCTCCTGGCATTTGGTGACGTTGATGCAATGAGGCTATTAAAAATACCATTCAAACATAGCCATGTGGCGATCCATAACAATGGATGTAATACTTTCCTGATATGATCTTATTTTACTTTATTATTACTTCTCGTTGTGATTATTTAATTTAACTTAACCAAAAAAAAAAGATTTTGAGTAAGGCTCGTGGGACACGTCGTCCGCTGCCCGCATCCGTTGCACCAGCTGCCCCCTTTGTGCTCTTCGGCGTTCGCGTCGTCCCTTGTCGTTTCGTCGCTTTGTCAGCTGATTGCGGGCCAAGCTTTGCCCCATCGCCGCTGCCCGCATCCGTTGCACCAGCTGCCCCCTTCGTGGTGTCTGGTTTCTTCTTTGGCTGCTTCGGCACAGGGATGTTCTTGGGGACACCAAAGTAACTTTTTGACCTCATTTCCCCCTTTCTCTTTTGACGCCATGTCTCTTCCGCTAATTCCACTGCTGCAGGCTTGGCTTTTTTGTTTGTAGAAACGTGGAAGTTAAAATTCCGTATGCGACCTTTCAGGACTCCATACATTTGGCGGACGCATTTTCCGACTGGAAGGCGCTTTTTCTTCCCTATTGTGTCCGATTTTACAATTTTAAACCAATTTTCGACACCGGAATTGGTTATGCGATCTCTTTCTCCGCATCGTGTTGGGGTGTAATTCCATAGCGTTCGGGATCAAGCATTATGCCAGACCACATTGGGAACAGATGCATATACTGCCGGTGAAAGGCCAGGAAGACGTCCCGCATGCAGTATTTATTGACACTTCTCCGCTGTCGTTCCTTCTCCGCCGTCGTTACCAGAGCATCAAACATAGATGTGAAGGGAGACTGATGCCTGAAAGTTTCGCCGACTTCAGACGTAGTCCCGTCCAAATCCCCTGCGTCCGACACCTGTAACACGTCTTTCGCGCGGATGATGGTTTTCAGGTGTTCAACAGGCTTCTGGGTATTCCTCGTGGCAGGCAGAAAGACACGGCACATACTATTGTAGATGCCTTTGCCGTCGGCCAGGGTCTTTGAAGTCATGAGACGCGCAAAGCAAAACACGAAGAATCTCCTCAATGCCTTGTCAGGAACGGGTTGAACGCGACTGACGACACCCTTCATTAAGTGAGCAGCGCAGAGATGGATGGTAGTCAAACTTCTGACGAACCGGATAGAAAGTTTCTTGGACACCAGGTCTCGACAAACTTGCAAATACTGCGCAACGCTCTTCTGGCCAAACCCCAGCAATGCCGCTTGTATTTGGGCCCAGTTGAAATCGGTCTGCTGTGTTACGAGAATTCGTGCCAGGCTAGAATGTACATGATAGTTAGAGGTTCTAATACGCTTTCTTCTGATACCAACATTGATTGGCAAAAGTCGGGAACTAATCAGACACAGGAGAAAAAGCCTTTACTATATACATCGCCAAATCGATAAAAAGTGTCCAGTTCTATGAGCTACACATCCTCTAGGAGACTTTGTGCCAGGCTAAAATGTTCATGGTAGTTAGAAACTACTTTTAAACACTAATAACCCGATACATATGTAAGAGTACTAATATAAAGGAATAACGCTCCAGATTCAATTGTTTGTTGACTCTAGTTTTTTTCATTCATTTACATGCCAACGCAACTTGAAAGTGAATCATGTTAAACATCTTGAAACCACAATTATGTAGATCCTAAATAAGGACGTCTCTTGACATATTCTTTTATAGTTTTCAAGCCGTCGTCAGTAAAACAATTCCCTTTACTCCAAGGGAATTTAAAACATATATAATAATTGCGATGTTGAAGGCCACATGCTTTCCGATTACTCAGGGAAACTTTCAATGACTCCGGGAGAAATCAGGGAAAAATCAGGGAATTTATTTTTGTGTTTTCTGTGGAAACCCTGTAGGTCGATTTCGGCCGAGGTATTCCGTCATGAGTTATTACCGGCAGTCAATGTCGACCACCTCCCTCAGCCTGTTGTACTCGCCCTTGGCTATGAGGAGACTGTCGCACGACAGGCGTGTGAGGGAAATCTTTCGCATCTTCCGTTGAAGCCAGAGGAAAGCATTCTATGGGAAGTAGGCGTCCACGCCAGGTTTTCCCGGGCACATTGCCACTGACGGAGGCTCTAACCAACATTGTAGAGTGTCAATCTTTAGGCCCTCTGTCGTGTCATACATAACATGGCCTCGGGTATCCACGGACGGTCTCTTGCGGCCATGACGTTTGACCACTTGGGAGGCAAATAGACAGTCTTGTCAACACGCTGCAGGCGTGGGGGGTCTGCTCCGGGTACAAGCACAGTGCGAAACTGACCACACTTGTGGCAGGTGTTGGCCTGCACCTTGCGATTGTACGGTCGCTTTGTACCCACACGCGTTGCAGTAGATGCCGCCGGCACAGTGGGCAAAGGCATGGCAACGGGCATGGCAGCGGGCACGAAAGCGCCTGGCAGGCCACCAACGAGCAGCAGTAACCGCAGCACCGGTGCATGTGGTGCACGCGGAGCAGGTGGAGCCCGTGGTGCAGGTGGTGCTGCGGGCAAGCTGACGCGCCGTATCTTCTGTTTTAGCTTGGCCCGTCCTGCCGTGTTGTCTGGATGGTTGTACGCCACCTGCTCATGCTGGTGCTGTGTAGGCTGCCCTAGACGTCTGCCAGCCTCATCCAAACGCTCCTCAGCAAGAGGGCGAGCCGATTGTTGTGCCACTGTATGATAGTGGGCTGGCTGAGCTCCACCAGCTGAAGCGTCGTGTCCTCCATTATCCTGACATCCCCCAGGATCAGCTGCGGGATCTTTTTATAATCCCGGAGAATGAGATCCAGCGGCTGGCGGTCATCTTGGCCTCTTTTTTTCGGGCTCGAATGTATGACACAGAGCCTGATGCAGATGGCCTCAATGAGCCTGCAGCAGTCAGGCCGCTGTGCCGGGGAGCTACTCGACCCGTTAGAACACCGGTTTGTGCTGTCCGCCCCTGGTGTGTAGGTGGCCTTCTTTTTCGGGGAGCCGAAGCGGCCTTGTATCCGGCGGTCCTGATGGCGAGCTGCGTACACGATCCGCTCCTGATCGTACTGGGTCGAGCTCCTTACAAAGACCGATGATGTCACTGGCTTGCTGGTGAGCCAGTGACAGGCCAGTTTCCAGCCGCAAGTTGACCAGGCATCGAACGAGCTGGTCTGCCCTGTCGTAATTCTTCTTTTTGTGGGGACAAAATTTCAACAACACTTCTGTTTTTGTGTTTGTGGCAGTTGACAGCTGACTTAATATACTTTACAAACGATGTCTCAATAATAACCATCAGGTACTATGAAAGGAATTAGTGTATACCTGAAACTTGCTTTCTCCATATTTGTGATGGGCATATTTCATTGTTTGTCCTTGCGCCTCTTCCACCACTTTACTGGTCACCTTGTGCAGTCTCATGACAGTCTCTGGAAAGGATATGAAGTTGAACTATAGCAACATATATACACGCCGAGAGAAAGTTACTCACCGAACGTTTTTCCTTTCATCTGACTGTAATTATCCACATAAATTGGAGGTTAGCTGTTCTATCCAGCACTCCTTTTGCGTAGTCAAACTGACACGATAATGACACCGGATTCATTGGTTTTAAGAATGCAACCATGCATCTATGATTAAGTTAAGTTACATGTCCAGACAAAATTTGTAAAACCTAGTAATGTAGCTTAAATGCTTACTTACAATGATACGGCAAGCCGGTAATTCATGGAAAGGGAGTTTTCCTATCCGGCCCTTTAGTGCGTAGGCCGACCGCAGGGTGTTGGTCCCGACTGCCGCTGGTATGCGCCGAACTGAATCCTGGACACTATTTTCACCGAAAGTAGAAAGGATTCTGAATCTGAAGACGCAGTCGAGCAATATATATATGGAATGTGCAGTTTGTTTGAGCTGTTGCCCAAGGTCCTTCCGCGCAACAACATGGTGACTTTCCTGTGGCAATCAGGCTTGTGCGTCAGAACTGCTCGATAAAGCAGCCTGTGCCCATCATCCATCTACGGCAACACATCGGTGCCCCAGCCCAAGTACGTCTTAGGTCGATTTCGGCCGAGGTATTCCGTCATGAGTTAGTACCGGCAGTCAATGTCGACCACCTCCCTCAGCCTGTTGTACTCGCCCTTGGCTATGAGGAGACTGTCGCACGACACGCGTTTTAGGGGAATCTTTCGCATCTTCCGTTGAAGCCAGAGGAAAGCATTCTGTGGGAAGTAGGCGTCGACGCCAGGTTTTCCCGGGCGCATTGCCACTGACGGAGGCTCTAACCAACATTGGAGAGTGTCGATCATTAGGCCCCCTGTCGTGTCATACATAACATGGCCTCGGGTATCCACGGACGGTCTCTTGCGGCCATGACGTGTGACCACTTGGGAGGCAGGTAGACCGTCTTGTCAACACGCTGCAGGCGTGAGGGGTCTGCTCCGGGTAAAAGCACAGTGCGAAACTGACCACCCTCGTGGCAGGTGTTGGCCTGCACCTTGCGATTGTACGGTCGCTTCGTACCCACACACGTTGCAGTAGATGCCGCCGGCACAGTGGGCAAAGGCATGGCAACGGGCATGGCAGCGGGCACGAAAGCGCCTGGCAGGCCACCAACGGGCAGCAGTAACCGCAGCACCGGTGCAGGTGGTGCAAGTGGTGCACGCGGAGCAGGTGAAGCCGGTGGTGCAGGTGGTGCTGCGTGCAAGCTGACGCGCCGTCTTTTCTGTTTTAGCTTGGCCCGTTATGCCGTGTTGTCTGGTTGGATGTACGCCACCTGCTCATGCTGGTGCTGTGTAGGCTGCCCGGGGCGTCTGCCAGCCTCATCGAGACGGCCCTCAGCAAGAGGGCGAGCCGCAGGAAGATCGGTGGCTTTGGTTAGGATCGTCAGGCCCCGACACCTCAGCCGATTGTTGTGCCATTGTAAAATAGCGGGCTGGCTGAGCTCCATCGGTTGAAGCGTCGTGTCCTCTATTATCCCGACATCCCCCTGGATCAAGTGCCGGATCTTTTTATAGTCCCGGAGAATGAGATCCAGCGGCTGAAGCGTCGTGTCCTCCATTATCCTCACATCCTCCCGGATCAGCTGCGGGATCTTTTTATATTCCCGGAGAATAAGATCCAGCGGCTGGCGGTCATCTTGGCCTCTTTCATCGGGATCAAGTGTATGACACAGAGTGTGATGCAGATGGCCTCTATGAGCCTGCAGCAGTCAGGCCGCTGTGCTGGGGAGCTACTCCATCCGATAGAACACCGGGTTGGGCTGTCCGCCCCTGGTGTGCAGGTGGCCTTCTTTTTCGGGGAGCGGAAGTGGCCTTGTATCAGGCGGTCCTGATGGCGGGCTGCGTACACGATCCGCTCCTGATCGTACGGGTCGAGCTCCTTCCAAAGACCGATGATATCACTGGTTTGCCGGTGAGCCAGTGACAGGCCAGTTTCCAACCGCAATCGACCAGACATTGAACGAGCTGGTCTACCCTGTCGTAATGCTTCTTTTTCTTAGGACAAAATTTCAAAAACACTTTTGTTTTTGTGTTTGTGGCAGTTAACAGCTGACCTACTATACTTTACAAACGATGTCTCAATAATAACCATCAGGTACTATGAAAGGAATTAGTGTATACCTGAAACTTGCTTTCTCCATATTTGTGATGGGCATATTTTGTTGTTTGCCCGAGCGCCTCTTCCGCCACTTTACTGGTCACCTAGTGCAGTCTCATGACAGTCTCTGGAAAGATTATAAATTTCTATACACAAACACAAGTAAAGAGTAAGAAGATCAACCAACCAAATGCAAAGGGCTTGCAAGATTAGCATTATTTAAACACACCTCACTGCCTCGGATTACCTTCTTTGTCGAGTCCAGCTTCAGGATGGACCCGTAGATTGATGTCAGGTGGGCCATTGTGTCGTCCAGACGGTTGGGAATCTCTTTGCCGTACACCAACAGCAGCCACTTGAAACCCGGGACGACCACTTGACTCGGGGGCTGTCTGAAGTTCACGGGCAAAAGACCCGGTCTACCCGTGAACTGCGCACACTCGGTGAGGTACCGAGCTGTGCGATAGAGCCACTCCTCGCTGTGGCCCTCCATGAGCTGCTTCATCAGCCGGGTTGGGCTGTTCCCCAGCGTCCGTTCGCGCATCGGGCGGATCACCCGCACATCACAGGTGTACCTAGGTTATAAAACAATTTATTTTGGGATTAATCATAAATTTATAGACCTTTCTATACACGAACACAAGTAACAAATATATCTTTTGCATAATGAGGGCACACAAAATACATTTCACTAGCTTCAGATAATGCCCTCGTATTTCAATCAGATACTTCTATAATTAAATTTAGTAACATTTAAAAACATTAATAATTCCAATTATTCCAAAGAAGACTGTTCAATCATTTGATGTAAAACCATTTTCTTAAATGATAATAAAATTGTAAAGATATAGCATATGCTAAGTAATTGTAAAGTTCAACCTCGTTTAACTTACTTGCTAGTGATGATGACTCAGGAAGTGGGATCGATATCCCAGGTCCAGCTGGTCCAGCACAGTCTGGGCTCCACGACAGGGTTTCCGTTACCAGATGGTAAAACCCCTCAATGTCCACCACCTGTCGCACCCTCTTGTGAAGATTTCAGTCCGAACCTGTCTGGGGAGGGAACTTGATGGTACGCCAGGGCAGGCTGAAGCGGCTTATACTACAGCTGCAGATTGTGACGCAGCTCGGATCTGGTCTGAAGGGCGTTGCGGCAATCCACGTATATGGTCCGGTTGTGGGAGGCCCTCAGACCACATTAGGGGAAGTTGAACAGCCGTCAGGGTGGCTTCTGGGTTGCTAGCAATGATGACGCGAGCCCTGGGGTTCAGAGTGACATTTGTGGATGTGATGTCAATAAGACACAAAGAAGCAACATTGTCTAGCTTGTCCGCTGTAAACATCTTACCAGTGTACTTCCCGAGTTGCAACCTCGGCACCTGTTGCTTTCCTGGCACCGTTTCACTCAGCGTGTTTTACGTACTGGGTTGGGCTTCCGACGTAGGTCTGAGGGGAACGAGGTTGGTCTTCGTGATGTTTAGCTCTTATATGATCCAATCATGAGCAATAATTCCATCTGTGATGGCAAAGACTATCATAATGACAAGCTATTTTTGCCAACCTTTTTCACGCGGATGCCAGCTTCACGTTTTTTAAGACGCCCGTTATATAATGTCGTCGTTACTGACGTTCAGGGTTTTAATACCATGACATATGTTGAATCTGTGGTTTCGCCATTGATGGTTTTACTGATAACTGGACCCACTTGGTACTTTGCACTTGTTTGCAATTGTTTTGTCAACATAGTCACGAGATTTTATGTTTTCAGGGTTTTAGTGCTACTGCATGATTTTTTAACTACAATATAATGTTATGGTTGAGAGAAACAATGTCAGTTTTGACACACATATTGAACCATTGATGGGAGTTGTCTGGTTAAGTTGTAGGCTTCTCTGTTCCATAACCTTGACATTCCCCAATACCAGCTGCAGGGTCAAGTCGCCTCGTTGCGGTTTCGCCAACCGTTTTGGCCACCATTCATTAGTATGGTAGTACGGTATCTACACGCGATCACGCACTATGCGTAGTGAGGTCAGACCATTTTTTTATTATGAGAAATTCTATAGAAACTATATATCATTCGAAAGGTCTCGTCAAGAGAAATTGATTGGTGCTAGTTTGAGTGTGTATACAAAATATACGAAGTTATGACGATTTGAAAAAAAAATCCTAGGAAACTTTTCTGCCGGTATTTGGACATTTGCATGGATGTCACATATTTGGTGTTATTGGGGTTTGGATGACTATCTCATCACAAAATATATATATCACATGCTAGGTCTTGTTCTGGGCAAGAGACTGGTACTTATTTGGTCATCATAGAGTGAATGAAAGTGAAGTTATATACAATAGAGAGACATTGATAAAGGCAGTCAGTTCTATATGGCTGAACAGTCCATTATATTTCTTCATGATAATTTTGTTCAAGTCACAGCTATCAAATGTAGCGATGCTTGTTGCCAACCTTGGGGGGGACAGTATATATAGTTAGACATATACATCAGTACATATATGCAATCCAAATGACACATGTTTTCATCTTTTTTTCTCTTAATACCTGGAGCAGAAATGTGCGATTTCTCTCGATGTGCCCATTTGAGAGACGTTTTTTGCCTCACATTTTCTCTCTTCATATGGCCTCTATCGCATGGGCGGCATACCCCCACCACTATACTGTATCACACTTGAACACATGTATCAATTATCAAAAACATTAATAACACATGCATGATAAAAAGGTATGTAGTAACATATATCTTACCTTATACAAGGATGTTTAGATCTCCAGCCTGCCAGGTCCTCTTCTAGTCTAAAGCTGTAAATGGCTACATCACCATCATACTTCATGTTATACCACTCTGGATAACCAGGAACCTGAAATGACATGGTAAATTTGTTATAGTTGTTTATCTTGCATAAAACAAGTCAATTTTAGCATTAGTGAATACCATTTTTGTGAATTGGATTTACTATTTGCATGATGAGAAAGCGTAACATTCGGCCTTTTCTTCAAAAATATTAGATACTGCTTTCAATGGGGAAGTATTTATTACCTAACTGCTTTGATATCAATTCTATTAGTGCTTGGCAAATTGAAACGTTTAACATTTCTTTAGATTCTTTTAAGCCACTAAGCAGTGTAGGATGGGCACATATATAGTCTCTTCACTTGAATATTATAAAACATCTCTTATCAAGGAATCTATTCGTAATCATAACAAGCAAGTATTCATAATAATCATAACCCATTTAAATGAGTTGCAAGGAGTTAGTAAAGTTGCGATAAGTTGGAACTACAATTAATTCACTGCCATTCAACAAACAAGCAATTTTGTAAGCATCTTATCCAATTATTATATTATGGTATACAAAGCCGGCTGCAATAAAAATCATATAAAAGTAATATTTTTTGAAATTCTCATGCATCTGTAACAAAGAAATCATCTGGCTTTGGTAAGCCTTGTAAGAGTGTAAAAAACGGGACTGTCTGACTTTAGTTTGCCTTGTTAATATCTGGCAACAAGAAACCATCTGGCTTTGTGTAAGCCTGCTAAAACTCACACCTGTGATACAACTGTTCCAGTGTACCAGGTTTCTGCTTCTTGTGCAACAAACTTGTGGGACACCCTTCGGTGGACCAGCAAGCTTAGGTTTTGGGACTTTTCACAGACAGAAACTAATCTCTTCATATTTTCAGTCAGTTCAGATACTTTTAAGTTAACCCTATTTTCTGTTCACTGCTTTAGTGAATGAAAATGCATTTTGGGTTGGGGGCTGTTGTCCTAATACTTCTCCTCTTAAACGAATTTGTGCTTTTAGCGCCTCAATCTTTTCCGCCTCTGAGTTTAGGGATAAAACCATGCTCTCCACTTCGTGTTGTGACTGCCATAGTCCAAACTGTGTCACCGAGTTTGGCCACTTTTCTTTGAACCGCAGTTTTATTGTCATTGCCTTCTCCTGTCTTCAATTTCCTTCTCAACTTCAGCCCTCTTCCGTGCTTCAATTTCCTCTCTGCGCTGTTTGAACCTTTCCCTGAGCTTGTCCACCGACTGTCGAGCCTCTTTCAACAGCTCCTCCTGCTCTGCTCGACTTTTCGTATTTAGCCATGACATGGTTTTGTTTTGCGAAAACGTGATGTATGCTTCGCTGACCAGCGTACTGATGTTGGGCTTCTGCTTTAGAAGGTGGTCAAGGAGTCCAAAGACACTCTCGGCGTATTTTTTGTGCTTGGGGACGCTCTGATATTTCCGCCTAACATCTGGATCCTTGATGTTCATCTTTGAGTGCATGCCTCCTTCAAGGTGGTCTTTAAGCAGTTTGCGGGACAACTGTGCAAGGGCCGGGAACATGGCAGCCAGGGAAGTTTCTACGGTGGCGTCGTATGGCCTTTTTTCGAGTAAACATCTGTAGACATTGTCCACGCGCACACGGCTTTCATCGCCGAAGGGCAGAATTGCTCCTGTCATGAACCCTGCGACGTTCCCACTTGCTACAAGGAAGAAATCTAGAAGCTGGCTGTACTTGTTCTTCATGTCTAATATGCTGAGAGCCTTGTCCTCAAGCACACACCATAGAGGCTCAGTAACGAGCTTTCCCACCAAGCCTAGAGCTTTACACCCTGCAAGTAGTTCAGGGACCCGTAAGTCACTGTCTACAGACTTCGTGAAGCGGTTGCCTGCACCAACTTCAGTCAGAAAAGACTGCATTTTCTCATGCAAGAAAAATACTCCAGCTGCATTGGAAAACAAGATGTTGAAACGTGATCCTCTGAAAGGCGTTATTGGCAGACTGTTTATTGCGTTTTCTTTGAGGAAAGGCTTTACATATGAGAGGAATTGGGAATACACTCCACTTTTCTCATCCGCCCCGACTGAAAACGCCTTGCAGCATGTTCGCACCAGGCGAACGGTCGATGCCTCGTTCTTTGAAGCAAACCCGCGACTTTTAACTTCGTCCGGCAGCAGGTCTTTCTGTACTTGCTTCATGCTCTTTTCGGAAGTCTCCGCAAAGTGGATCAACGCATGTAACCCACAAAAGAAGTTAGCCAGACGGCAGAGACTTCTTTGTTGTGTGTCGTTCAAGTCCTCAAAGTTCGGGGTAACAGTTACCATGACTTCTCGGCGAAAATCCTCCAGAAGCGAGTTAAATTTCACCTCGGTGGCAGCACGGTCAGACATAGTAGCAACAACATGCTGCAGCATGCTGCAATATCTATAATATCCGAGAATATCTTTGAAGACATTTAGAGTGTCTGCCGCTGACTTCGTGGCCATATCTCGCAGGCCTAGAACCCACAACTTCCCCTCCACATCTCTGGCCTCATACCCCATGTACTTTTGCCCCCTTCGGCTAGTTGCATCAGTTAATAGCGTCCACGACTCTTCCTCGGGCAATACATCTCCTATTTGTTTTTGAGCCACATGCAATCTCTGAATATTAATGTTTATAACAGTTGACATTGCTTGGTACTCGCTCTGTGGGCTTTCCCGCTATCTTTAATACTCTGTCTATAACTGGTCCTAGTTTGCTAACGCTAACATTCAAATCCAACAAATCGTAAACACATATTTGACAATCATAATTATAACACTTGGCATCCTCATCGTACAGAACAGTTTTCTCATCATCTCGCAGCAGAGACGCCAGCCATCCACAGGAAACCGAAAGTTCACCATAGATTTTTGTCGCTTCACTTAGATCACTTTGAAGCTTTGCATGTTGGGAACTTTCACAAACCTCAAACTTTGTTGTTGACTTTGGCCCTTCCAATTTCGCAATTTTGGCTCTGTAATATTCCCCTCGCGAGTGGGTTCGTTTCATTCCCCTCTGTAACTCCTGTATTTTCTTCTGTTGCTCATGTATTTTCTTGTCAAAGTTCCTTGTTACTTTCTCTAATGTTTTCGTCTCTTGACTTTTCCAGGAGTGCTTGCTCAACATGTGCCTTTTCCTTTTTGGTGGCTTCTATTTCCTTGGTTAAGTCACAAGCTACCAGTTTTAAAGAGGATATCTCGTCTGTTACGAGAGACCCTACACTAGCACTTGATCCATGTTGAATTGGTGGTTCCTTCTTAGGTCTTTTTAGTGGTGGGTTATAGTCCTGGTCAAGAAATTCTGTTTTCTTTGGCTTCACACCTTCACGTGAAGACGACTTTTGCAGAGTTTTGTATTTGCGGATGAACCGAATGAGGGAAGTGCGAATGGTTTTCACGGTATCTGCAGTGATCGCCTCCGCCGAAACAAGGGAAAATTCATTGGTAACAACCTTAAAGGCCTTTGTCAACCCCCCCTCCAAGAAAGCATCAACAACAACCTGAGATTTCATCGCTATTCCTTGGAAGAATTTACCTATTTACCTGAACTGTCAGAGGAGTTCACCTCTTCATACTTCCTTAGTCTAGCCTTTAATTCGGATATTTTTTGTGTTATATATTTCGCAATTTGGGCAGTCCTATGAGATAGAAGATGTTTGGAAGAGAGGCCAAAAAAGACAAAACAAAACCACATTTTAGCTAGTTGTTATTAAAAAAAAAAGAATCCCCACAACACATGAAACTTGGTTCAGTAAATAGAATCTTATGCAACCTTAACTCAAATAGCTTTGATGAACCACTTTTGCAGTAAATGTCATAAGAAAATAGTGAGAGTAATAAGCCTATTATGAGGTACTTTCATATCCATGATCATTCTGGAAGTTACGTTACTTCAGCAGTACTGTTACATGATACCAGGAGATATTTGCGATTTGTACAACTCACCTTGTACTTGGTAGGCTGCAGTTTCTTTTGGGTTGTTGTGGTGCTGCGTGTGCCAAAACCTTTGCGCATACGCTTTTTCAGATGGGGTGGGCTGTCATCATCATCATCTTCAAGGAAGTCATACTGTGTCTCCTACAGTAGATAAGCAAACATGACATGTTATCTAAGTGTAGAACTAAGTGTTTGCACCATAAATGGTTATTTTATATTTAATATATTAACTTTTAATAACACTTTAAAGTTTATGACATATAAATATGCATACAATGGTGATCGAAAATAATACAATTCTTGGATGATATTTTTCATAAACATAAGGGCATATTCAGGCCATGCATATATGCTATGCTTTATTACTTCTTTGGTTGGTCCTCCAAATAGCGATGGAGTTTTTTTCCTTTCTTCCTCTGTGGGAGAATATCTTGATGCAGCGTCCTTCACAGGGGTTACATATATAGTAGCATCACTGTCTATTGATTCATCGGAGATCAAGGTAACATCTCTTGGGCTAGGAGGTGATGCCTGTAATATAATGTCAAATAATATATGATAATAATATATACAAATTATTATTTAGTATATATTATTCTTAAAATAAGTGAAGAAATGGTTAAATACTGCATCAATTAATGCAGCATTCTACCCTCTTAACTACTTTATTTCTAAATATAACTTTCATTTGATTGTAACAATCATTAAATATAATGTAAAATATATATAACCTATGATACAAACAAATGGATAATTGGTTAAATCATAAATGCACCATGTACAAGTAATACTATACATGAAGGTATGAATAATTCCTAATGTTATGCTAATTAATTAGTCTTAATTAGATAAATTATTGGTAAAGTATTTTAATGTAATTATACTTATATTTAAGTGCGCTTACTAAATTATCAAGCATAATTTATGACAAAATAGTTCTCACAATGACCTACCATCTGTTGCAAACTGTTGCAATCTGTAACTTGGATCAGAGTGTCGCGAATGCTTATTTAATCAATCTATAAAAATATGAGAAAATGGTCCAATGGCAATGAATGTAAAACAGTACATATCATCATTAAATAGCCTAGACTACACACACCAGAATCAGAAAACTAAGAAGAAAAACATATAGCCAGATCTTTTCCTACAAATATAAACTGTTATTGAACAATTTTCCATTGTAAACACGATCCACTCGGACACTAATGTCATGTGCGCGGCCGTGTTTCCCAGCATGAAGTCGACATGTCATTTATAGCGTTGTACGTAAAGATATGATCGTCACACTACTCTATTTATGTGAAACACACTCTCGTCCGTCAAAATATAATGATTTGTAGAGTTGACATAATCATCAGTGATCGATAACGATCGATGTCTGCATGAGTTGGTAACCCAAAGCGAAATATTATCACCTCGTTCACAAAGAAATTACCCAATATGCAACGCGAATTCGAGGCGCTGTGACAACTTCCGGTGCTCGATTTGGACAAGATGGCAAGATGGCGACCAGCTCCCGGACGGGGGCCTCATTGAAGCCGCTTGCGCCGCAATGCGCTCCACTCTCTGGGAACAATCTCAGTTTGACTGATATAAACAGACATTCCTCTAACTAATGTACTATGATTCCAGATGATTCCTTGATAAATAAATTTATACCACAATCGTGAAAAACACCCATTTTTTAAATCAATTTTTTAAATATAAATCCCTGACAAATTATTCAAGTTTTTGCATCATTTGGGCTCCAAAGCCTGGTCTTTCATTTGCGCCATTGATAGTTTGGGAGCTCCCCCTACTGAGGGACAAAACGCCAAAACTATGGAAAGCCGTGTGACACAAATTTGCAAAATGGCCGAGCCCACGCGCACTCAAAGTGAAAAACGGGCTTCATGTTGGCATAAATATCTGGGCCAAAAGTGAATGCATATAGCCAAATTTTATTGAATTACGAAGAAAAAACATCTACAAGTCACAATATGCAAAGATTAACCGCCTAGGTTAAATATAAAGTGTACAACATAAATCATTTTATTCCGCCTATGGCCCATGTTAGCAGAAGGTAAAACGCAGTCGGCGAAATCCTTTGACCTCGCTACTATGCGCAGACGGTCTGCCACCTTCCACCAATCACGCTATGTTTACATGTATATACGTACAAGAGACCACCCCTTTATCCGGTGCAGGCGATCATACAATATATTGCACTATGAGCAGACGGTCTGTCACCTTCCACCAATCACACCATGTTTATATACATACAAAAGACCACCCGTCGATCCGGTGCACGCGATCATACCTGCATGCACAGTAACACGGTGTACAATACAGTGATCACTCTAGCGACGTCTTCCACTCGGCAAGCGGCCCCCTGCGGGTTCGGGGGAAAGTAGAATAGGCCCGATGCACCTCCATGTTTAACATCTGCATGTCGTAAGAGGCGACTAAATGGAGGCGAACCGTATGCCGTGGTTCGCAACCCGTGTCGGAGGAAGACGGGACTCTGCTGGTTGAGTGGAAACTGGTGGATTTGACCCGGTCTGATCAATCGGCTCGTCACGACAAGTCCAAGGATTCTTGTTCAACAACATCATATCAAAAACATTCTCACCCTATTATTCATACAACCGTATGCAATGAGTCTTTTGAGACACCTCATATTTCAGTTGCTCTGAAAAAAATCCTGTTAGGACGGTGGCTTGGGCTAATCAAGTGGCAAATACCTCTTTTTTTCCAACAGAAGAATAAGTATTTGTTATGCGAGTATACCGTCTGTGTATCCTTGGCACTGGGTGCTGGAGTACCGCACCGAAGCAGTGTCCCGAGAGGGCTCCGAGGTGGGTGGGGACCACGGACGGTGAAATATTTAAACCCAACATGAGTGCCCAAGAAAAAAAACCCACACCTGCAGAAACAAAAGCACGAGATGAACGATCCAATAAGAAACTTCGAACAAGCTCTCCTACACATGAACCAAATCAACAAAACGACAATTTTTCAAGATTTTTGATGGCACACGCCACAAATCCATTTTTTACCTCTTTCGAAATTGTCACCATTTGCACTGGATAAGGCCATCCAAAGTCTGGCCGGAGAACCAAAGGATGTCAAACGACTCCGCTCCGGTGACCTCCTCATCGAGGTCACACGGAAGAGTCATGCTGACAACCTCCTCCGAGCCACGACCCTCCTCCAAATCCCAGTTACAATAACTCCTCACCGTACCCTCAACAATAGCCGAGGTGTCATCCGGTGCAGAGACCTACAAATGTGTTCTGACACAGAGATAGTTACCGAGTTGGCCTCACAGAATGTCATGGAGGCCAAACGGATATCAATCACGAAAAATGGAGAAAGAATTCCAACAAATACTATAATTCTCACATTTGCATCCCACATCCCTCCTACAACAATAAAAGCTGGATACCTTCGTGTACCAGTCGACATCTATATACCAAACCCACTACGCTGTTTCCAATGCCAACGCTTCGGCCACGGAAAGAACAACTGCAGGAGGCAAGTCACCTGTGCTCGCTGTGGCGACGAGGGCCATGAAGACACCTCCTGCAGCAAACCGAGTCACTGTGTAAATTGCAAAGGCAGTCACTACGCATACTCAAAACAGTGTCCAATGTGGCAAAAAGAAAAAGAGATACAGACAGTAAAAACTAAAAACTCCATATCCTATCCCGAAGCGAGAAAAATAATAGAAAATAAAACTACAAATGTAACTGGAAACAAAACATTCGCTGAAGTGACGGGCTCGACCCAAACCAAATCCAATGAGACAACACCAAAACCAAACATGGTTTCCATAGGAATAAACACTGTTTATTCCTGGCCACCAGATGCAGAATTCACAATTACAACAGAGGCCCCAGAGGAGACAGGAACATCCAGCCAGACAGAGCCCATAATAGAAATTCAAACAAAGACACCTGCAAAGAAACCTTCTACAAAACCCACTACAAAACCCACCACCCACAAACTGGCCAAATCGAAACCAGCAAAACTAAACCGACCACCCAAGGGATCAACGGATCCCATCAAAATACATAACAAATACTCGCAACTAGAGGAGGAGGACGATGAGGAAATGGAGACAGACACACAGGAAAGGGGGCGTGACAAAAGAAAACACAAGGCAGATACGCCACCCATATCATAAACCATGGCTTCCATTATACAATGGAATTGTCGAGGTATGAGAGCCAATCTTGATGAAATCCTCTTGCTGAAGCAGAACCACAACCCCGTAGCGTTTTGTCTCCAAGAAACATTCATCAAAAACCAAGGCGATATAACAATTAGTGGATATACATCATATGATAATCTAGGACTTAATACGAGGGATAAAATCACAGGCGGAGTTAGTATCCTTATAAAGGAGAAAACTCCACACAGCCAAATACCCTTGCAGACCAACCTACATGCTATGGCCATACGAATAACATTACACAAAACCATAACCCTGTGCTCTATCTATATTCCACCTAATTTACGTCCAACACGACTAGAACTAGAAAATATAATTAAACAACTACCAGCGCCGTATATACTTCTTGGAGATTTCAATGCCCATCATACGATATGGGGTTGTAAAGACATACAACCCCAGGGCCGCCTGCTAGAGGACTTTATCCTAAAAAACAATACCGTTCTGCTCAACGATGGCTCAATAACTTATATACACCCTGGGAATGGTGCCAAAACGGCCATAGACCTAACTATAGCCCATCCCAGTCTATGCCTTGATTTCAACTGGAAAGTGGAAGATGATCTTCACGGCAGTGACCACTTCCCTATCCTTCTTACTAGCCAACTTCTCACTCCAGATGAAAATATTGCTCACTGGAAGCTAAATAAGGCTGACTGGACTGCTTTAAAAAAAATGTGCTTTGAAAAACTCACAACAGCCAAATTCCAAGGTATACCAGACCCAATAGCCCTCTTCAGCGAAACACTTCATAAAATAGCTGAAGACACCATTCCCAAAACCTCGACCAATCTCAAAATACAAAAGAAGCCATGGTTTAACGATGAATGCCGTGAGGCCGTACAACAAGGAAAACGGGCTCAGCGAAAACTTCAAATACATCCTACTCCAGGAAATATCCTCAAATATAAACAAGTGCGAGCACAATACGAACAACAACAAGGGAATCCTGGAGAAACTATGTCTCCAAATTTGGAAATAAAACAACAACTAAGAAAACGTGGCGAGCCATACAGAAGATCAGTGGGAAAAAAGCAAACAACAGCATAAACCACCTGATCCATGAAAACACAACCCTCACCGAACCAGTGCAAATAGCCAATACCTTGTCGAAAGCCTTTGCAACAAATTCTTCCTCCAAAAATTACACGGCTAAATTCCAAAGATACAAGGCGGTTAGTGAGAGGAAAAAACTCAATTTCAAATCCAAAAATGATGAATATTACAATAGCCTCTTCTCCATGGAGGAACTCCAGTCTGCCCTGAGGAAAACTAACAACACTTCACCAGGGCCAGACAATATCCCCGACCAATTCCTGAAACAACTACCCGATACATCCTTGGAACTTCTTCTCGACATATTCAACTTCATTTGGCAAACCGGGCAAATACCCCCATCGTGGAAAAAGGCGATAGTCATTCCTATCCCTAAGCCTGGGAAAGATCACACCAATCCTTCTTCCTACCGACCAATAGCTCTTACAAGTTGTATATGTAAAACACTAGAAAATATGATAAATAACCGCCTTACATATTTTCTGGAAACAAATAATATCATCACTAAGTTCCAGAGTGGCTTTCGACAAAACAGAAATACCACCGATAATTTAATACGATTGGAGACCTATATACGCGAGGCATTCGTCAAAAAAGAACACGTGGTGGCAGTATTCTTTGACCTTGAAAAGGCATATGACACCACATGGAAATATGGTATTTTAAATAACTTCCATGATATGGGACTCAGAGGTCATATGCCAAATTTTATTCAAGAATTCCTAAACAGACGTCTATTTCAGACAAGGGTCGGAACTACCCTCTCCGAAGTATACGATCAGGAGATGGGGGTTCCCCAAGGCAGTATCTTATCTGTAACCCTTTTTAGTATTAAAATCAACAGTATCATAAAATGTCTCACTAATAACATAGATCCTTCTCTATTTGTTGATCACTTTTTGGCCTGTTTCAGGTCCAAACATATGCACACAATAGAACGGCAATTACAAATGAACCTCAATAAGTTACAACAATGGTGCGATGAGAATGGATTTAAATTTTCAAAAACTAAAACAGTGTGTATGCACTTCTGTCAACTCCGGAAACTCCATCCGGAACCTGAACTTAAAATGAATGGGGATCAAATACCAGTTGTGCCAGAAACAAAATTTCTCGGCCTTTTATTCGATAAAAAACTGACTTTTATACCCCATATCAAAAAATTAAAACAGAAATGTACCAAAGCACTTAATATAATTAAGTGCTATCTAATACAGAATGGGGAACAGAAAGAGAGACATTATTAAATATCTACAGAGCCCTGATACGGTCACGGCTGGATTATGGGTCGATGATTTACGGATCAGCACGCAAATCATATTTGCAGATGCTGGACCCTGTCCACAACCAAGCACTTCGTTTATGTCTGGGAGCTTTCCGCACATCTGCGGAAAGCCTGTACGTGGAGTCTGCTGAGCCATCTCTATACTACCGTAGAGATAAATTAGCACTACAATACGCACTTAAGCTCAAAACGAATCCCAATAATCCTACCTTTGAAGACGTATTCCATCCAAAGTTTACAACACTATTTGAAAACAAACCAAAGACAATACCCACCTTTGGAATTCGAGTCAATAACCTTTTGACAAGATACAATATCAATTTCAACGATATACGAACCTGGCACCTCCCAGAAATCCCACCATGGGAAATGGAATCTCCAAAAGTTCTGTTAGAACTAACAACTTACAACAAATCTGACACAGACCCATCACAATTTATAGAACTTAAACATACTATTCACAATCAACACCCCAACTATATATACCGATGGCTCAAAAGACTCCCACAGGGTGGCCGCTGCAGCTGTGGCTGGTGAACACCAGTGCAGCAACCGCCTCCCAGACCAATGTTCTATATACACCGCAGAAGCAATAGCTCTACTGATGGCACTTGAATATATAGAAAAATCACTACATGATAAATTTATCATCTATTCAGATTCATTATCCTGTATACAAGCCATAAAATATCGGAAATATGAAAATCCCTTAATACAAGATATACTCATAAAATGTCATGATTTAATATGCAATGGAAAGGCGGTAGTGTTCTAATGGATCCCTAGCCATATAGGCATAGAGGGCAACAGTCTAGCAGACGCTGCCGCCAAAGAAGCTCTAAATGACGACGTCCTTCCAGTCCTGTTTCCATACTCGGACTTAAAGCCGTACATCCAAAACGAAATTACTAAAAATTGGCAGTCGTCCTGGGACGAGCAATCCTCCAACAAATTGCAACGGCTTCAGCCTACTGTGGGTACCAAACGGCCAAGAATCCGCGGTAGGCGGAGGGACGTTGTCATTCAAAGACTCCGAATTGGACATACGTACCTTACCCATTGCTATCTCCTCAAAGGAGAACCACCTCCCGAGTGTGTTCCCTGTCAGGAACCCCTGACTGTGGCGCACATTCTGTTGAGGTGTGTTGACTTTCAACAGACAAAGGATCAATATTACAGAGCAGAAACTATGAAAGAACTATTTAATAATATACCACAGCAAAAGATTTTAGATTATTTATCTGCAATAAATCTAGTCAAGTGCACAAGATATATCTAGTCAACGTTTACAGCCAAACAGTGCAAAAGATTTTAGATCATTTATCTACAATAAATCTAGTCAAATGCATATGATATATTCAACGTTTACTGCCAAACAGTGCATTTTGCTGTAATTATTAATCTCAAAAGCTTGGTTTTAAAAACCAACTCATGGTTTTATATTCTGACAATTTGTTGTCTTTATCGTTTCACCATTCTTCACTTTCATGGTTTTATGAAGATCTGATCAATGATATTACTTGATATTCTCAGGGTTTTATTGATCTATGGATCGATTCCACAAAGACTGCATTCATGGTTTTATTCATATCACATGTATTGATTTTCAGGGTTTTAATATTGACTTTGAGTTATTTAGAATAACCCTAAACCAATATGGCACGATATAGCCTTCCAGGCTGAAAGTGCCGTTAAGCCCCAATCAAATCAAATCAAATCAAACCACTCGGCAAGCGACATGCCAGACTGAGGGCCGTACCACAGGCCCTTCAACTGTGTGGGGTCGGTCGCCGTCGTCTTTGACATGCCACAATTGCCCCACCTAACTGGTCGTCGTCTTCTTGTTTCGCTTGAGGTTCTCTCCTCTCCGCTCTCTGCCGGTCCTTCTCCTGGGCCTTCAACCGGTACCAACTTGTGGACTTCGGAACAGAACTAACCACAAGGGCCAAAATCCAGAATCCACTTCCTATTATCCAGATAACGCTGTGGATACCGGTAGTTCAAATATGAAAAATAAGAGGTAATTCTAACCTGTCACTAATGCAGCATCATTTTCCCACTAAGCCAGTTTACTGTTTATTCATTCTTGTTCTCAAGGATGGACAAAAATTGATTCATGACGTCTCTGCTCCTGGCCGTTGGTGACGTGAATGCAATAAGGCTATTAAAAATACCAAAGGCTATTAAAAATACCAAACATTGCCATGTGGCAATTCATTACAATGGATGTGATACTTTCCTGATATGATCTTATTTTACTTTGTTATTACTTCTCGTTGATATGATCTTATTTTACTTTATTATTACTTCTCGTTGTGATTATTTAATTTAACTTAACTAAGAAAAACAGATTTTGAGTAAGGCTCGTGGGACACGTCGTCCCACAGGCGGCGCTGCTGTTCGTAGGACGCGGCTAGGGTCATATAATCGATGTTGCGTCCTCCACCAGAGATGGTGAACGTAGGCATCGGGGTGCTCTGGAATGGTGCCAATGCCATAGCTCTTGCGACCCTCTCCAGTATTTGGTAAGGGTCTTCTTGGACAGGAGGTGTAGGCCGGTGTAGTTGTTGCCTCTCCAAAGAAAGCATCTCTATCTCCATATCTAATTTTGTCCTCTTCGGGAATTGCACCTCCATCATCGCATCGTAATAGTCACGCTTCTTCTTCCCTGTCTTTACTTCTTCAGGCAGCCGCTCATTCCACAGTGCATCTTCTCGATTTATGAGGCTGGATCTTTGCCTTCGGAGTCGATACTTCTCTTTCCAGATGAACTGACAGGTGTTTGTGGGAAACGGGTAGACACGGTCGAGGGTGACACTAGAGCTGCACTCAAAACAGACCTTCTGCCATTTAAAACTATCGCTCGTTCCAAGACTCCAAAAGCAAGGCTAGTTCCCCAGAAAGGTAAATCTATCGCCAGAGGGCGCTCATCCCTATAGCCATACAAGCAGCTGAGTGCCTGTTGCCGTGAGAGTGGAACCAACCTTGGAACCAACCTTGCGGCTCCCTGGTGCACATGTTTCATGCACACCTGGATCCTGTCAGCGAGGTGGAGGTCCCCAGCAAGTTTTACGAGCCCGACTCTTCAATCCGATGCCTAGTGGCCACCATTGCATTCGGCCTCGGTGTGGAGGCGAAGGACGTTGGCTACGTGCTGCACCGGGGCCCATCGAAAAACCTCGTCGAGTACTGGCAGGACGTGGGCAGATGTGCCCGGGACGGCCAAGCCGGCACTGCCTTCCTGTACATCTAACGGGCTCAACAGGTAACGACAACACCAGTTAGGTAATGTGCTGTCAGGCACGATATTTTTATTCTCTAATCAAAGACAACACGAATACGGGTTATTACACAGTACAGACATTCAATCACATCGTTTTGGTTTCCACATGCACAATTATTCTCCGAATGAGTGAAACACTCCAAAACGCTAGCCTAGCAGTTTCCATAACACCATAACCACGCTATTAACAATACTACGTTACAGTTCACAAAAAAAAAAAAAAATCCATAAACCTAGCCCTACTCAGCCATGTGGTGTGGCTTGACACAGCACATGCATGTGGCCCAAACATATTCTCAGCAGACTTTACCCTGCTAGAAATACAGTTAACTCTCGCAATTTACAGAAAATACAACAACACTTAGGCTCGGAACGCCATAAGAGCCATTTTAAAGACTTTAGTACGGTTTATAAGATATTAAACCACATGACCGCATGGCATGAGCTTCAATATTTATATTCCCTCAAACCCCTTACAATTAACGACTGATAAGTTTACATTCAGAACAGGAAACATGCATATAATGAAAGACCCTCAACTGTACTTGGTCAACTAGGAGTAAACCACGACGTTCCAGCACAACTCCACAAAAGCAAACGTGAACGCAAAAGAATGACCATGGTCGCTCACGAGATATACGCGCTGTAGTCACACATCATAATAATTTCATTGATCAAAAACAGATATAAAAATGCACTGGTCAGTGAACGCATGGCTACCCGAGTCACAGCGATAATACATGTGATAAAAATGGACTTATCAGGGAAAAAATGGCTACATGAGTCACATAGCTATAATACTTTGATAAAAAACACTGGTCAGTGAACACATGACTACCTAATTGACAGAACCATAATACTTTGATAAAAAAAAAATGAAAAGGCACTGGTCAATGAACACATGGCTACCTGATTCACAGAGCGATAATATCTTTACTAATTGAGGTTGCACTGGAGAAAAACTAAGTTCACAAGTTACCGAGCGCCCGGTCAAACTTGGGTAATGGACAAATATAGTCACCGCCACTTTAACGACCGTCACTAGAGACTTAACTAATCTCTTCAGCTGTCCATTGGCTCTTCGCGTTGGCTTTTGACCTTAGCCTCTGCCTTGCGAGCGATTAACCACAACGCTAGTGGCACTTGCCCGGGTACGTTGGGACAGTATCTTTGTCCCCGAAACTGACTGTGACTGTGAGATCATGGCAAATTCACCCGAAGGGCAAGTATACAAATTTCGGACTCTGACCGGACCGATTTCTTCGGCCATCCTCATGGCCTGCGCCTTTCTATGGTGCCACTCAACGGGAAACGCCACCACGAGGATCGCACCTTGTACAGGCGCACGTGTAATCCCTTGATCGAGAACAGGATGCTCCTGCTCCTGCCGTTCCCGTCGTGTCCGTTGGCTCTATGAAGCGATGGGGTCTGTGTGGGACAGCGCATGGCGAGGTCATAATTTAAGAGGCTTGACGGTCGGAAGACCCACTGGAGCACACAACTCGTGTTGTGGCAGAACATGTCCCCGCATGAGTCTTGATCTCGTTCCGCCTAGCTGTGTCTTTATGGTTTCGTTGATGTTGAACAGAACCACGTCTGTACCCTCCAACAGAGGCTGGCTGTTCAATAGTCGAGACCTGATCTCACGATAGGCGGCCAGGATCTGCTTCCACCGGGAAAGGGTAACTTCAACCGGCAATATCCAACTTTCACTGGCGGGCTGGGTGAATCTATCGCAAAGGCGGATGCAGATAGTCTCGACTCTTAGATTGCTGAAGTACATATATGATATAATGTCAACCTCATAATAATAAATTAATTAAAAAGTTGCCACGACTACGCGATCTGCAACAATTATAGACATTAATATAAAGGTATATTCTTGGTCAGTTGATACAAGTTTTTCTGGCAATGTTTAAAAGGAACTTAACTGGTATGGCACGATATAGCCGTACAGGCTGAAAGTGGCGTTAAGCCCAAATCAAATGAAATTAAGAAACAAAAAACACCCATTGACATCACGCGCTACATGAGACCACACCTAGTGCTGCTTCCTTACACAAATTACGCGATAACGCGCTATATACGGCACCCGTCGCGGATGTATCACCAGCACATACTGACCACGGAACGAGTTAAGCAAAGTCAGGTCCCAACCGTCCTTGGGTCCAACAATTTAGCTATGTAACGCTAGCAAAGGCGGTTTGTCACTCCTTTAATGACGCCATCTTTACGCGATCACGCGCTATACACGCACATAAGCATCACCATTAAAGCAATATATTCCGTAATTTTTTGTATTACCAACCTCTTCTCCATGTCAAATAAGTACATTCTGTTTTGAATTTAAATCCTGAAAACCTGTGGGCTATCCGGAGAGAAGCAATTTGGTCACCGGAGCAGAAGTTGGTGGCCGGTTTTATATTTATCCCTGCGCGCCTGTTCGCCATTCGGTATTTTGTGTGTGATGTCGACCGCGGCTCGCTATCACGTCCGCGCGCGATAAAAATAGACCGCGCAGTTTTATGTTGAAATGTTTGTTTTACAGACTCAAAGAGATATAAAACATATGCATCATAATTTTTGAGATACTTTTAGTCTTGTTTCTAAAATGTAAAAAATCTAAGATGGCGCATGTAAGTATATTGCTTTAAAGGTCATTAAATGGTAAATTACTATTGGCGAATGGAGCACACGCTGATGTTGGGCAGCACCAAATCAAATCGGTCCGTTCTTGGATCACGGCATTGCTGGTGATGGCCCGGCTGGTATCCTTGCACTTGTCCACAACGATGGGCCAAGCTGTAGGGGCTCCCTTCTTCTTGGGACTCTAGTAAAGGGAGCACAGCTGGACACAGAGGGCATCACAACTACGGCTACAGCTGGGCGGCTGTGATGGAACGCCGGAGCCAAGGTAGCTTCTAAAAAGCTAAAAATACCTTCTTTCAATACTAATGTTTCAATGTACCGGATAAATGTTATGTCATCATTTATTGTTTACGGCGGTACTATTGGCAATACTTGTACCAGTTTAACAGGTAAATATGTAACTGAACGGCCGATCCTCTCAACATCATGCGCCACGACAGATTTCTTGTTGTTTTTCTTAAAGTGTCCGGTCGCCATATGGCGGTTAACGTCGTCTTTTCGCTTGGACATGTAGTTGTCCACCGGACAAATGTAGTATACAGCTATTTTGCAGTGCAGCAGCCGTCAGTGCCGGTTGAGTCCCCGCAGTTGGCTGAACTCCTTCACGGAGGCTGGGCAATCCCTTACCAGGCATCGATAACCGTTCTCGATCGCCCAGCGTCTCTAAGGTACCACGCGACCTAGCAAGCCAGAACTTTTCGCCGAGCGGTGCATCGCGGCGATTGACATGTCGCGAGGCATTCCCCCGAAGATGTCGCCCCAGGACGGGTCCCCCGGATTAGCCGGTTGCGAGATGGAGGCCGACCGGCCCACGCGCTCCATTGGTCCCGACCTAGCTTCAGTCACGTCGTCAGGTACCGCGACGCGTCGGCCGATAGTCGTAACCGCGACGAAATACGGGGCTGTTTCTTTTGGGACGGCCTCGGTAGCAAGAGGCCTATCGGGGGGCGATTGTTCTTCTTTGTCGCTAATGAGTCCTGGTCACGGCACCAAATGTGATATTTCCGAAAATGAATGAATAGGTTGGTCTTTACTGACTTTAATTTATACTTCTCGTTGTGTTAACTTTACTATCTCTAAACTTAATTTTGGACAACCCTGACTGGGTGTTCGTTCCGAGGTCGGTCTCAGCTCAACACGTGGTGGCGAAGGCAATGAGGCGACACGCAGTGGTCAAGTTTCCATGATTTATTTAAACTCTTAAAACCCAATTAAAAACCCCGTCACAACTCCGATAACGGTGCGTAGCTTACCTGGCAGCAGTTGGATAACTTGCTGCTAGCCCCTGGCTCCGCAGGACGGTGTATCCGATTCATCTTCTAAACTAGCTGTCTTTCTCAAAAGCACAACCTGTCCCGATCGCTGCTCCGTTGCTAACTGACTCCCCCCCCCCCCGCCCGGGAAATGATCTCCCATCTTTTTCTTTCCCCCAGTGGCGCCACCTCTGCTGGTTCCTTTCACGCAGGTTAGGGAGCTGTAACCAAATAATCACACATGCCTCCCTCCTTCTTGGATACCACACTGACACAAATGCTGTTCCCACTTAAATATGGGTCTCGCACTTGGGTATGCGGGAAGTTTCTCTTGAGACATTCGACATTCATGTGGTACCGTAATTTCCAATGTATAAGTCACGCCTTTTCATATATATATTGTTTATTTGGTACTCTAGGCCATTGACCCCTGGTACAAAGAGAATATACATACAATATCAAGAACATGTGAATCGACAAAATGTTAGTGACTTTCCTGCAAAAATAACATTTTGACCGCTCAAATCCGCAAGCAGTGGGCAAATAAACAAGTCGCGCTTTTTTTCCCCGTAAGTATTGTCTAGGTCGTTGAGGCGATACCACAACCCATTTTTGGGAAACTCCTCAAGTCAAGCTTTTTTGAAAATGAGATCATGAGGAGGTTTCTTGATCTGTCGCTGAACTCTGCTCCACAGCCACGGGACTTTCGAATAAGTCCTTGTCTAAAGGTGATGGTGAATGGTTGACGTTCCTGTATTGTAAGCTGTAGCGGAGTCAAAGCTGGCAAGTCAACTGCTCCACGAACTCACTGCCCAATTTGTGCAAGGCAGTCATTGGCTGCTGGCCGAGATCAGAGACCCCGCCGTATCGCGCATTCTCATTGGTTGAGTTATATTTTGTCGTGCAGACGAAAAGTAAACACTGCCACTGGTGAACAAATGAACGACATTCTTTGAGATTATACTAACTTTGACAGAATTGTCTTGCACATTTCGATCCATTGAGAGTCAAGAATCCATTTCATGTATTTAAAACAAAATGACAGTGTTTATGTGCGGCGATACGTTTAAAGACAGCCAATGCATTGACCAAAGCCAACGGCAAAAGGGAGTTCAAACTGATCAGCAGATCGCATTAGTCTGTGTTAACCAAACTATAGGACAGTGAAACCTGATGTAGGCATCCCGTGGGGGGGGGGGGGGGAGGGGTCGCGGATGCCCCTTAATTGATGCCCGAGGGAGCGGACATTTGGGATAAAAAAAATACCCCAAAAGAGCGGATATTTATTTGAGAACTTGCGACCGGGGGAGGGAAGGGGGCTGCGTTCATAGAGACTGTTGCCGCGAAAAATACCTCTTCCGAGCGCATTTTGGCCGTAAAACGCCCCGACCGAGCGGAATAGGGCGGCAAAATTTCGACCAAGCGAATTTTGGCGGTAAAGCGCTACGACTGAGCGGATTTGGGCAGTGAAGGGGGGGGGGGGGGCTTTACCGCGGAACCCCCCACCACCACCGCCCACTGTATTAAGTACCCCCCTTCCCCCGAGTTTGCCATGCACGACAACGTTTAGACTTTTTAATAAGCTAAAAAAACAGTAGCATAACTTGATCCGAATATCGAAGTTATTCTGGTCCGGGCGACAGTGCCACCCGATCTCTGGCTCAAACGGGGCCAGCCAATCAGGTGGCAGGGGGTGGGGCTTAGTGACCGTTGGCGGGAGGACCAGCCGCCGTCACCCCATCCTGCACATGTCACGCCCGGACACTAGATACAGATGAGGTAACCAATTGGATAAAATAAATCAGGGAGACATTAAAAGCCCTAGAGATATGAATTATACATAGGTTTCTCCTCAATCTGTATCAAAAACAGTATTGAATATGATGAAAACGCCAGAAAAGAAACTGATTCTTGGATATATAAGCGGCCTGCTTTTATATTTTGTCAGTATCCATGTAAGAGCTGTTTGCTATGTGGCAGTCAAAAAAGAAGACAATGAAAACAGAAATGATATGTTGCAAAACTTTTATTTACTGTGGATTCATTTGCAAAGGAATTTAAGAAGAAAATGAGCTTGGTTTAAACATATTTTTATTTTGCAATTGGAAATCAGGCAAGGCCTATAACAAATTCCTCTTGCTGAAGTTAGCTTGCCTTATTAGTTGTGTGCAATCAAAATCGGTAAAAAGTTCAGATTAAGATGCAGTAGTGCTCAAGCCCTAAAGTATGCATTTATATCCACATGTTGATTAAATATTGCAAAAAGTGCAACCTCCAGCCTATAGTTAGCCTGATAAGGATTCATTCCCAGCCATCCCACACCCCATCACTACCCGAATCAATAGTGATATCAATGAAGACATATCTGGAGTAATGCTATCCTAAAATTAATTAATTTATCTCATCATTCAAGACTGAATTGTCCAAATTAAACAGGGCTTGGTCATTTTGGCTAATCATATAAGGCAGAAATAACCCAAACAATGCACCTGTATGATCTTGTATTATTTTGGGCCGTTGCATGATTGAAAACCAGTTGCCAAAATGGCCTGAGCAACAGTTTGCAATGATCAGGATTGCCACAGGAGAATAAACAGAAGAACCATTCCTTCTCAGACATAAACCTCCATATTTAATTGGCCTTAACATAATTCACATAACAATATCCTCCAAGAAAATAAGTTTCCAATGGAATGAGCTTATACACCACAGGCAGTCATATTTATAAGTG
The DNA here is from genome assembly GCA_964019135.1 of Arenicola marina. NCBI lineage: Eukaryota > Metazoa > Annelida > Polychaeta > Arenicolidae > Arenicola > Arenicola marina. The sequence goes on from OZ025259.1 coordinate 25,438,745, forward strand.
TGCCTTGACCTACTTAATTTGCCCTGTTCTTTTAAAGTACAGTGAACTACTTGATGTAGTTGGCATTGGTTGTCTGTGACGGTAAATAAACAATGGCAGCAATATGTATTATTAATGTATAAAAAAACTTGAATAAAGCAAGTCTAAAATTGAATCATTTATTTTCACTGTTTTACATTTATAATGCATCACGAACATAAACACTGATAATGCACATGTAGAACCCATTTTTCATTCATTCCAAGGAAGTGTATGAGAACACCATATACCGCTAATGTATGCTAGCAAACGAGATTATCATTATTATTTCTCGTACTTTTATTTGATAAAAAAACCTATAAAGAGAATTTTTTTTTCATAAAATTTTATTTTACAAATTGTGGGTTACATTCGTAAATACATTCATTTAAAAATACACAGGACTGCGCTCTATTAAGTGACAATCTTTGTTTACAACAACAAGGGGGGGTTGATTGCTCAGCCCAAGTAACGAGAATCTCTTTCCGCATATTAGGGGTGTGCATTATTATTACCTGTAATGCATCTTCAATCTATTGCGACTACAACAAAGCGGACCTATATCCCTCCAGTTTCTCTGGTAAGGCCCATTATCCCATGGCAATTAATATAATGCACTTTGTAGTGGCCTATGTGCGATTATCTGGTTCAAGCTATATATGTCTATGCGTAATATGTCATGTATCCATTCTCATTAGATTAGAAAATGGCAGAAATTAATGTTGACATTGATGTGGCAGAATACACACTTGCACTATGAAATAGCTATAGCCAGTGGGACATGTTTACTGGTATATAGCTTATTGCTTCGTTACCAAGATCGATGTGATATACACAATGGTGCTACGAGAAACTTTATAATACTTATACAAAAATATTATATTGCAACACCAACATGCGGTTCAGGTTATTCAATAAATGGCATATTAAAGTTACTCATACAGCAAGGGTTTTCCCGGAAATGTTTCAACTAGAAATTATGTATTTACGTTTTATGGTATAGAAACATACTTTTGTTCACTTTTCAAATATTCAAAGACATTCATCTAAAAGATTTTGAAAATATTAATATGTGTGGTGCTTTAAGCAAAATACCAAATAACAAGCCACTTATATATGAGAAACTAAAATAGCAAACACTTAATCTGAACACATTTTCATGGCATCAGAGCCCTCCCAATTATGTATTCCCTAAGTACAGTGACCAAGCCGTTATATACTAAATGACCTCGCCTTTAAGTATGTATAATATGTGTCTGGTGGGAGGACATCTGAAGACCGGAAACAACAAAGAAAGAAAACCTTCTACACATTCAGTAAAAGAACGAGAGAGCGAGTGCTATGTGATTTATTATAGTGCGTCCACTGTCAACGGCAAATCCACAAACAGAAACAAGAGATATTCGACAATAGGTCGAGGACGAAAATACATAAGTACATTTGGAAGCTGTATTAATGGCGACGTTACGAGTCGTCAGGGCCAATTTCGGCTAAAGGGCCTTATAGGGGCAATTTGGGCTAAATGCTGCCTTCGACAGGCAGTGTGGCACTTTAGGCGGAGCTTAATTGGACATCCAGTTTGAAGCCAAGGCGCTTCTCTTGAAACAATATTAACGGTACTTTCGTATCTTTTATTTATTATGTCTTCGTGACTTCACGAACTTCATTTGACGATCACGACAATATTCGCGATGGCTTCTATTTTGTTAAGTATACCAACTCACGAAATCATGGGTGAACTCATGAACTTGTGTGTGATGGTAGCTATTGCCAAATTAGCTGAACATCAAGCAGGCCCAAACTTTCGTATGAGCACGTAAGCTATGACGTTGACGCACACTTAGCCCCCTCGCCATAGGTCTCTGAAGACGACGTGTTTAAGTGAACATGAAATGTTGTTCTCAAGAGCGATTGCTTGACTCATTATGAATGGCGCTACGAATTTTACTTTTTATCTCATAATACGTCATCGTGACATGACGTCATTTGACGTTCGCAAAAATGCTCAAGATGGCTTCTATTTCTTTAATATGCCTACTTATCAACTCGGGTTATGACAGCTATTGCCAAAGTGGCTAAAAAAAAGCAAACCCAACATTTCGTAGGAGCACGTTAGCTATGACGTCATTTTTGACGCATACTTATCCCCTGCGCCAAAATAGTTACACTCGGCACAAACTGTCCCTGAACACGACCTGCAACGTCAAGCGACCCGAAAGTCGCCATACATTATAATAGCTGAGTAATAGCTTACGTAAGATGTATGACGTCATAGTGACGTTATGACGTGACGCACGACAACGTCCAAGTGGCAATACGCCATGGTTTACTGCCAAAACGTATTCGATTTAAGAGCTAGGCGATAGAAAGAATAGTCATTCAGCTATGGCTTGACGAAATGGCCAAAAGTTGCATTAGTTCATCATTGCGGAGACACGGAGACCTAGGACAAGAACAAAGAACACTGCAGGCGAAGTGATATGGCAATTCATGTGTTTCTTTTACTAGGTTTCTGCCGATCAATGGTCCCTACCATTTGGCCTAAAGATCATAGCTCTGGCACGTTTTTCTTAATTTTGACGTTGTTTTAAAGATGGACACAATCTCCATTCACTCATCATTGGTGGCCCTCAAATGTGTAGTCCCACTTTGAAGCGCTCTAGCGCCACAACTGAGCAACATCCGCCTGATTGAAGCCTTAAGTGATCTGTAGATGCTTATTGGCAACTAGTTGGCGAAAAGAATGCAATTTTACCATTTTTATCTGATTTTTGACGATTTTTCTTTCAATGGCAAGAATCTGTATGTTTATTATTAGGCCAGTGGCTTCGTTGCCATGGAAACAGAAAGTCATACAGAGATCGCCGTGTTTTTCTTATAACTTGCTTTAGGGTGATATTACCTCACTGTTTGGCGAAAGAGACTGAAATAGCTTGAGCGGAAGTAGGTCATATTCGATCAAGTTCATTTTTCCCCGTAGGATCCCATGTTAAACGATTTGGACTATATACCGAAAAGTAATGTTGCTATAGAACCATGTTGACAGATCATGACTCAGCTTAGTATTATCCATCCACAGGTGCAAGCATTGAGTGCTGGCTTGAATATGACACCCGTGGGAGCCTCTGCTAACACCAAAAAGCCGTATGTTTCACCATTGGCCAAATTTCCAAAAAATCCTAGGACGTCACTATTTGCTCCAATCGCATGCGATAAGCACTGAGGCTACTATGTATCATGTTTAACTAAGAAAAAAATGTCGGTGTCGCTTGATGGAGGCAGTTGTGAAATACACGACAAAACATTTTTCCCAGCCTAAAGATACCGCGCTTTAACATGGGAAGTCCCATAGAGAACTGCCGTCGGCCCTGGAACCGGAAGTAAGATAGGAACATATTGTTTTTAGTTTGCAGCTATACGAGGAACTACTTTTCCTACAATATGATGCTACTCAACTAGTTTTGGGATTTTTTTCTGATTTTTGACGATTTTTTTTAAGTACCAAAAGTGACGTCATCGTGACGTCACGTGACGCATCAGAGAACTCTAAGATTCGACACAACTCATCTCAATTCATATTTCTATGGCATATTAGAACATCATAGCGATAGCTTGATGGCAAATGTGCCCAAAAGCGAGACAACTGACAGAGGTCATTTAGTGCGTTTTCGCCCCCTGCGGGTTCGGGGGAAAGTAGAATAGGCCCGATGCACCTCCATGTTTAACATCTGCATGTCGTAAGAGGCGACTAAATGGAGGCGAACCGTATGCCGTGGTTCGCAACCCGTGTCGGAGGAAGACGGTTGAGTGGAAACTCTGTTGCTGCGAGATACCAGTTTGACCCTTATTTCTCCTAGACGGGAGGTCAGATTTGGCCCGGTCTGATCAATCGGCTCGTCACGACAAGTCCAAGGATTCTTGTTCAACAACATCATATCAAAAACATTTTCACCCTATTATTCATACAACCGTATGCAATGAGTCTTTTGAGACACCTCATATTTCAGTTGCTCTGAACAAGATCCTGTTAGGACGGTGGCTTGGGCTAATCAAGTGGCAAATACCTCTTTTTTTCCAACAGAAGAATAAGTATTTGTTATGTGAGTATACCGTCTGTGTATCCTTGGCACTGGGTGCTGGAGTACCGCACCGAATCAGTGTCCCGAGAGGGCTCCGAGGTGGGTGGGGACCACGGACGGTGAAATATTTAAACCCAACATGAGTGCCCAAGAAAAAAAACCCACACCTGCAGAAACAAAAGCACGAGAAGAACGATCCAATAAGAAACTTCGAACAAGCTCTCCTACACATGAACCAAATCAACAAAATGACAATTTTTCAAGATTTTTGATGGCACACGCCACAAATCCAGATTTACCTCTTTCGAAATTGTCACCATTTGCACTGGATAAGGCCATCCAAAGTCTGGCCGGAGAGCCAAAGGATGTCAAGCGACTCCGCTCCGGTGACCTCCTCATCGAGGTCACACGGAAGAGTCATGCTGACAACCTCCTCCGAGCCACGACCCTCCTCCATATCCCAGTTACAATAACTCCTAACCGTACCCTCAACAATAGCCGAGGTGTCATCCGGTGCAGAGACCTACAAATGTGTTCTGACACAGAGATAGTTACCGAGTTGGCCTCACAGAATGTCATGGAGGCCAAACGGATATCAATCACGAAAAATGGAGAAAGAATTCCAACAAATACTATAATTCTCACATTTGCATCCCACATCCCTCCTACAACAATAAAAGCTGGATACCTTCGTGTACCAGTCGACATCTATATACCAAACCCACTACGCTGTTTCCAATGCCAACGCTTCGGCCACGGAAAAAACAACTGCAGGAGGCAAGTCACCTGTGCTCGCTGTGGCGACGAGGGCCATGAAGACACCTCCTGCAGCAAACCGAGTCACTGCGTAAACTGCAAAGGCAGTCACTACGCATACTCAAAACAGTGTCCAATGTGGCAAAAAGAAAAAGAGGTACAGACAATAAAAACTAAAAACTCCATATCCTATCCCGAAGCGAGAAAAATAATAGAAAGTAAAACTACAAATGTAACTGGAAACAAAACATTCGCTGAAGTGACGGGCTCGACCCAAACCAAATCCAATGAAACAACACCAAAACCAAACATGGTTTCCATAGGGATAAACACTGTTTATTCTTGGCCACCAGATGCAGAATTCACAATTACAACAGAAACCCCAGAGGAGACAGGAACATCCAGCCAGACAGAGCCCATAATAGAAATTCAAACAAAGACACCTGCAAAGAAACCTCCTACAAAATCCACTCCAAAACCCACCACTCACAAACTGAACAAATCGAAACCAGCAAAACTAAACCGACCACCCAAGGGATCAAAGGATCCCATCAAAGTACATAACAAATACTCGCAACTAGAGGAGGAGGACGATGAGGAAATGGAGACAGACCCACAAGAAAGGGGAAGGGACAAAAGAAAACACAAGGCAGATACGCCACCCATATCATAAACCATGGCTTCCATTATACAATGGAATTGTCGAGGTATGAGAGCCAATCGTGATGAAATCCTCTTGCTAAAGCAGGACCACAACCCCATAGCGTTTTGTCTCCAAGAAACATTCATCAAAAACCAAGGCGATATAACAATTAATGGATATACATCATATGATAATCTAGGACTTAATACGGGAGATAAAATCACAGGCGGAGTTAGTATCCTTATAAAGGAGAAAACTCCACACAGCCAAATACCCTTACAGACCAACCTACAAGCTATTGCCATACGAATAACATTACACAAAATCATAACCCTGTGCTCTATCTATATTCCACCTAATTTACGTCCAACACGACAAGAACTAGAAAATGTAATAAAACAACTTCCAGCGCCGTATATACTTCTTGGAGATTTCAATGCCCATCATACGATATGGGGTTGTAAAGACATACAACCCAAGGGCCGCCTGCTAGAGGACTTTATTTTTAAAAACAATACCGTTCTGCTCAACGATGGCTCAATAACTTATATACACCCTGGGAATGGTGCCAAAACGGCTATAGACCTAACTATAGCCCATCCCAGTCTATGCCTTGATTTCAACTGGAAAGTGGAAGATGATCTTCACGGCAGTGACCACTTCCCCATCCTTCTTACTAGCCAATTTCCCGCTCCAGATGAAAATATTGCTCACTGGAAGCTAAATCAGGCTGACTGGACTGCTTTTAAACAAATGTGCTTTGAAAAACTCACAACAGCCAACTTCCAAGGTATACCAGACCCAATAGCCCTCTTCAGCGAAACACTTCATAAAATAGCTGAAGACACCATTACCAAAACCTCGACCAATCTCAAAATACAAAAGAAGCCATGGTTTAACGATGAATGCCGTGAGGCCGTACAGCAACGAAAACAGGCTCAGCGAGAACTCCAAATACATCCTACTCCAGGAAATATCCTCAAATATAAACAAGTGCGAGCACAGACCCGCCGCACAATACGAATAACAAAAAGGGAATCCTGGAGAAACTATGTCTCCAAACTTGGAAATAAAACAACAACTAAGAAAACGTGGCGAGCCATACAGAAGATCAGTGGGAAAAAAGCAAACAACAGCATAAACCACCTGATCCATGAAAACACAACCCTCACCGAACCAGTGCAAATAGCCAATACCTTGTCGAAAGCCTTTGCAACAAATTCTTCCTCAAAAAATTACACGGCTAAATTCCAAAGATACAAGGCGGTTAATGAGAGGAAAAAACTCAATTTCAAATCCAAAAATGATGAATATTACAATAGCCTCTTCTCCATGGAGGAACTCCAGTCTGCCCTGAGGAAAACTAACAACACTTCACCAGGGCCAGACAATATCCCATACCAATTCCTGAAACAACTACCCGATACATCCTTGGAAATTCTTCTCGACATATTCAACTTCATTTGGCAAACCGGGCAAATACCCCCATCGTGGAAAAAAGCGATAGTCATTCCTATCCCTAAGCCTGGGAAGGATCACACCAATCCTTCTTCTTACCGACCAATAGCTCTTACAAGTTGTATATGTAAAACACTAGAAAAGATGATAAATAACCGCCTTACATATTTTCTGGAAACAAATAATATCATCACTAAGTTCCAGAGTGGCTTTCGACAAAACAGAAATACCACCGATAATTTAATACGATTGGAGACCTATATACGCGAGGCATTCATCAAAAAAGAACACGTGGTGGCAGTATTCTTTGACTTGAAAAGGCATATGACACCACATGGAAATATGGTATTTTAAAAGACCTCCATGATATGGGACTCAGAGGTCATATGCCAAATTTTATTCAAGAATTCCTAAACAGACGTCTATTTCAGACAAGGGTCGGAACTACCCTCTCCGAAGTATACGATCAGGAGATGGGGGTTCCCCAAGGCAGTATCTTATCTGTAACCCTTTTTAGTATTAAAATCAACAGCATCATAAAATGTCTCACTAATAACATAGATCCTTCTCTATTTGTTGATGATTTTTTGGCCTGTTTCAGGTCCAAACATATGCACACAATAGAAAGGCAACTACAAATGAACCTCAATAAGTTACAACAATGGTGCGATGAGAACGGATTTAAATTTTCAAAAACTAAAACAGTGTGTATGCACTTCTGTCAACTCCGGAAACTCCATCCGGAACCTGAACTTAAAATGAATGGGGATCAAATACCAGTTGTGCCAGAAACAAAATTTCTCGGCCTTTTATTCGATAAAAAACTGACTTTTATACCCCATATCAAACAATTAAAACAGAAATGTACCAAAGCACTTAATATAATTAGACATTATTAAATATCTACATACTACCCTGATACGGTCACGGCTGGATTATGGGTCGATGATTTACGGATCAGCACGCAAATCATATTTGCAGATGCTGGACCCTGTCCACAACCAAGCACTTCGTTTATGTCTGGGAGCTTTCCGCACATCTCCTGCGGAAAGCCTGTACGTGGAGTCAGCTGAGCCATCTCTATACTACCGTAGAGATAAATTAGCACTACAATACGCACTTAAGCTCAAAACGAATCCCAATAATCCTATCTTTGAAGACGTATTCCATCCAAAGTTTACAACACTATTTGAAAACAAACCAAAGACAATACCCACCTTTGGAATTCGAGTCAGTAACCTTTTGACAAGATACAACATAAATTTCAACGATATACGAACCTGGCACCTCCCAGAAATCCCACCATGGAAAATGGAATCTCCAAAAGTTCTATTAGAACTAACAACTTACAACAAATCTGACACAGACCCATCACAATTTATAGAACTTAAACATGCTATTCACAATCAACACCCCAACCATTTCTCTATATATACCGATTGCTCAAAAGACTCCCACAGGGTGGCCGCTGCAGCTGTGGCTGGTGAACACCAGTGCAGCAACCGCCTCCCAGACCAATGCTCGATATACACCGCGGAAGCGGTGGCTCTAATGATGGCACTTGAATATGTAGAACAATCACTTCATGACAACTTTATCATATACTCAGATTCATTATCTTGTATACAAGCCATAAAATATCGGAAATATGAAAATCCCTTAATACAAGATATACTTATAAAATGTCCTGATTTAATATGCAATGGAAAGGCGGTAGTGTTCTGCTGGATCCCTAGCCATATAGGCATAGAGGGCAACAGTCTAGCAGACGCTGCCGCCAAAGAAGCTCTAAATGACGACGTCCTTCCAGTCCAGTTTCCATACTCGGACTTGAAGCCGTACATCCAAAACGAAATTACTAGACATTGGCAGTCGTCCTGGGACGAGCAATCCTCCAACAAATTGCAACGGCTTCAGCCTACTGTGGGTACCAAACGGCCAAGAATCCGCGGTAGGCGGAGGGACGTTGTCATTCAGAGACTCCGAATTGGACATACGCACCTTACCCATTGCTATCTCCTCAAAGGAGAACCACCTCCCGAATGTGTGCCCTGTCAGGAACCCCTGACTGTGGAGCACATTCTGTTGAGGTGTGTTGACTTTCAACAAACAAGGGATCAATATTACAGAGCAGAAACTATGAAAGAACTATTTAATAATATACCACAGCAAAAGATTTTAGATTATTTATCTGCAATAAATCTAGTCAAGTGCATATGATATATCTAGTCAACGTTTACAGCCAAACCGTGCAAACGATTTTAGATCATTTATCTACAATAAATCTAGTCAAATGCATATGATATATTCAACGTTTACTGCCAAACAGTGCATTTTGCTGTAATTATTAATCTCAAAGGCTTGGTTTTAAAAACCAACTCATGGTTTTATATTCTGACAATTTGTTGTCTTGATCGTTTCACCATTCTTCACTTTCATGGTTTTATGACGAACTGATCAATGATATTACTTGATATCCTCAGGGTTTTATTGATCTATGGGATTCCGCAAAGACTGCATTCATGGTTTTATTCATATCACATGTATTGATTTTCAGGGTTTTAATATTGACTAATATTGACCAATATGGCACGATATAGCCTTCCAGGCTGAAAGTGCCGTTAAGCCCCAATCAAATCAACGAAACCATAAGCGCTTCCCTTGAAGCAATATTAACGGTACTTTCCTACCTTTTATTTGTTATGTCTTCGTCACTTCACGAACTTCATTTGACGATAACGACAATATTCACGAGGGCTTATATTTTGTTAAATATATCTACTTATGAAATCATGGGTAAACTCATGAACTTATGGGTGATGCTAGCTATTGCCAAATTACCTGAACAACAAGCAGGCCCAAACTTTCATAGAAGCACGTAGGCTATGACGTTGACGCACACTTAGCTCCCTCGCAATAAGGTGTCTCTGAAGACGACGTGTTTAAGTGAACATGAAATTTTGTTCTCAAGAGCGATTGCTTGACTCATTATGAATGGCGCTACGAATTTAACGTTTTATCTAATAGAACGTCATCGTGACGTGACATGACGTCATTTGACGTTCGCGAAAATGCTCAAGATGGCTTTTATTTTTTTAATATGCCTACTTATCAACTCGGGTTGTGACAGCTATTGCCAAAGTGGCTGAAAATAAAGCCAACCAGCATTTCGTAGGAGCACGTTAGCTATGACGTCATTTTTGACGCATACTTATCCCCTGCGCCAAAAAAAATGACACACGGCACGAACTGTCCCTGAACAGGACCTGCAACGTCAAGCGACCCGAAGGTCGCCATACCTTATAATAGCTGAGTAATAGCTTACGTAAGAAGTGTGACGTCATGACGTCATAGTGACGTTATGACGTGACGCACGACAACGTCCAAGTAGCAATACGCCAAGGTTTACTGCCACAACTTATTCGATTAAAGAGCTAGGCGATAGAAAGAATAGTCCTTCAGCTATGGCTTGACGACATGGCCAAAAGTTGCATTAGTTCATCATTGCGGAGACACGGAGACCTAGGTAAAGAACAAAGAACACTGCAGGCGAAGTGATATAGCAACTCATTTATTTCTTTTACTAGTTCTCTGCCGATCAATGGTCCCTACCATTTGGCGTAAAGATCACAGCTCTGGCATGTTTTTCTTAATTTTGACGTTGTTTTCAAGATGGACACAATCCCCATTCACTCATCATTGGTGGCCCCGCAAAGGTGTCGTCCCACTTTGAAGCGCTCTAGCGCCATAACTGAGCAACATTCGCCTGATTGAAGCATTAAGTGATCTGTAGATGCTTATTGGCAACTAGTTGGCGAAAAGATTGCCATTTTACCATTTTTATTTGATTTTTGACGATTTTTCTTTCAATGGCAAGGCCAGTATCATTAGGCCAGTGGCTTCGTTGCCATGGAAACAAAAAGTAATACAGAGATCGCCGTGTTTTTCTTATAACTTGCTTTAAGGTGATATTACCTCAGTGTGTGGTGAAGGAGACTGAAATAGCTTGAGCGGAAGTAGGTCATATTTACTCAAGTTTATTTTTCCCCATAGGATCCCATGTTAAACGATTTTGACTATATACCGAAAAGTAATATGACTATGGAACCATGTGGACAGATCATGACTCAGCTTAGTATTATCCATCCACAGCTGCAGCCATTGAGTGATGGCTTTAATAGGACGCCTGTGGGAGCCTCTGCTAACACCAAAAAGCCGTATCTTTCACCATTGGCCAAATTTCCAAAAAATCCTGTGACGTCACTTTTTGATCCAATCGCATGCGGTAAGCACTTAGGCTACCATATATCATGTTTAACTAAGGAAAAAATCCCAGTGTGCCTTGATGGAGGCACTTGTGAAATACACGACAAAACAGTTTTCCCAGCCTGAAGATACAGCGCTTTAACATGGGAAGTCCCATAGAGAAATGCCGTCGGCCCTGGAACCGGAAGTAAGATAGGAACATATCGTTTTTAGCTTGCATCTATACGAGAAACTACGTTTCCTACAATATAATGCTACTTACTGATTTTTAGGGGGTTTTTTCTGATTTTTGACGATTTTTTTAAGTACCAAAAGTAACGTCATCGTGACGTCACGTGACGCATCAGAGAACTCTAAGATTCGACACAACTCATCTCAATTCATATTTTTATGGCATATTAGAACATCATAGCGATAGCTTGATGGCCAATTTGCCCAAAAGCGAGAAAACTGACAGAGGTCATTTAGTGCGTTTTCCGCAAAACTTATTACCTCATTTTACTCGAAAATGAGTATTACGCATCAAAAAGTGAACAATACCCGAAAATTGCGCCTTGAATGCTAGCACATCTTGAAACTGACCAGAGATCTGTAGCGTCAATATTAACGGAGATATAAGCGTTTTTAGTTATTTTTTTAAAAAATCGCTGTGACCTTGACCTATCACTTTTTAACCTGGGTAACGAGTATGGTGTAGCCCTATAGCCTAGCTATTAGATGCTGAAGACTGCGAACCGATGTATGCAGCCGTTAGGTCACAAGAAGACTTCCCGTTTTTTAGTGAAACAGACATACAAAAAAACGAACAAACAAACACGACCAACTGACATATGACGAATTTTCGTCATAACAAACACGACCAACTGACATATGACGAATTTTCGTCATAACAAATAACTCGATTTTTCGAACTGTTCCATCGGCTACATAGCATATAACCGGGCTGTGATTGGACGAACCACGTCCTCTTAAATATCAAAAACCACATTTAACAACAGAACAATTGGCAACACTGACCGCGAAGGATCAATAGTAGCTCACACAATAACCTTTGAATTGGTCTTATACATATATTCAAGTTATGGAATATTACTTTTTAAACTTATCAAAAACTCGCATCATCTTGTAACGAATTCAGAATTTCAGACAAATGTACAATATTTTGAAACGAAATTAACGGACTGCAATTACGGTAACTTCTTACTCCATATAGATCGACTTGTGCGACACAGCCAATTTACATGATAGTATTCCCGGAGCCAAAGCGATCTAACTGCCGTGACTCTCAAAACAGCTAACTTTAAAGACCAACAATAGAATTACATTTAATAAAAAAACGACAGAAAAGAAGATATAAGAACATATGAAACAGGCCCTATTGCAACAAGTTTATAAGTAAGTCGATCCACCGATCGAAGAAAAAGATTTGCCACATCGCCACATTAATATACTGTGTCATTTCATTAAAATATTCTGGATTTTCACAATTGTAAAAATATATCGTTGTAATTTAGACGAGCCTTTTTTTATCATTTATACTACGTCTTATGCCATGACCGTAGAAGTTACTGGGCTTTAATTTTGTATAACAATTAAAGATAACACTTACCCAGAGACATCTCTGTGTCATGCATGCTTTTCAAACATAAGGTTATATTTGTTTAGAAAGCTAAAACGTTTGTCGCATTGAATTGAAATCCATATCAGACACATTTAATTAAACAAGGCATGAAGCGTATCGTTTCATAGCTCGCCGTCCGCATAACATGTAATTGTGAACGTGGTTTCATTTCTTTGTCGCGATCGCTGGAATGTTCGTGTGAGACAAATATTTCAATTATTTGAATCTATGATAACTGAGGCTGTATGAGAAAACTAAACAAAGACTATGTTACGTAAATCACGAACAGTTTTCGTCTCATTGCCTGAGGTCACAGATAATATAATAACTGACCCATTGTCAAACTTCCGCATCACCTATTCAATGTCTTCGAACACTTAATGGCTTTGAGAAATGCTTGCTTGAAGTCCAGGTTGCGGTAGTAAATGAATGGGTTGATAAAGGAGTTTGCGAATAATAAAGTAACGAACACACCTCTCAGCGCGTGAGACCCCACCGAAGCCGCAACCAATGAATCTGGTATCAGCAATAACAATGCGTAAGGCAACCAAGCCATGTTCATCAAGCCCACCACGAGGAGGATCATCTTGCTCGCACGCGCTTCCACCTTTCCGTATCTGACAGTTGCATACTTGCTGCTTCCTCCAATGTTGTCCTGCTGGTTTACCTCCCGTCTCCTATGAGGAAAAGCGGGTGAACCGTCCAATGTGAAGACGCTGCTTCTTTCATCCGCACTGGCCTCTAATTCTCTGTCTTCATCTTCCCTCTGTATGGCTTCCTCGCCTTCTTCACCTGTGCCCTCCATGATGACGTCGCCTGGGTATATCTCGTGGGTCCCAACTGCAGTTACCGGCGATCCTTCCCTTACAATGTCCATGAAATGTACTCCCACTATTGGCTTACCACTGTCGACAGTTGTTTTCCGCGATGGTACCGTCTGTTCGGTCGCTACTCTGCAATCTATGGAAGCCTGGCCGCTCTTGATGCACCTTCTGGCCAGTGAGCGCTGCGCTTGCCGTCGGATTTTCACAAGGATCAGGACGTATAAAACAACCTCCAGGATTAAAAAACCGGCGATGGTTGGCAGAATTAGTATGCGTCGCACCCAAGGAGGACTGGCCTCTAACACAGAACATACCATCTCCGGACGGGTCATTATGTCCATTGTTGGAGAGAAGGCTATGGCAAAGCCGGCGATGAAGATAATATACCCCCAGGCGGCGGCAACGTACAATTTCGTTCTTCTCTGGCTGAAGAATTGTCCGTACTTAGCCGCCGATGCTACGATTTTGCAGTACCTCTCCAGGTAGTCCTGATACATGACTCTCAAACGCGCTGGTACCCGACGCGCGGGAGAGTCATAAAGTACAACCCGCATGAGACCAGGAATTGCTGGGGGTGCATGTGCATCATGTAGCTATTTGCCCTTATCACCAAATATGATGGAAAGTAATTCCACAAGTGTTAAACTTTTCATTCGTGGCTTCACATTCAATGTCAGTCTTGTATACATGCACTAAATAGCAAGTTAACGCAAACTCGCTCCGTCACTTTGAGAATCTCGCAACGGAAGATAAGCCAAAATGGCGGAGCGAGTGTCGAAAAAAATGTGTTGTTTATGGCAGTAATGACACTTTTTTAAACCCCCCCAGCGAATATAAGACAACGAAAGACAACGAGATGCACAAACACCCCCACCAATTCCTGGCCTCATGTCGGTTGCACTTCATGGCTCTCTCGCGCGTCGGGTACCAGCGCGTATGAGCAGCCATGTATCAGGGCTACTCTCCAGGCATATCAGACAGGTATTACTTAACGATGACCTTTGCGCTAAGACAACCAATCCGATTTGAAGCTTACAAAACGCGAATCTCAAGTTCATCATTCGAGTTGTTTCCACTGATGGATCCGTCATTTTCTGAATAGTAGCACTTGCAGCAAAGCCCAAAATGCTTAGGCTGGTAATGCTGTCGGCGAGAGCAAGGCTCATCAGACACATATTGGTCGATTTCATGCCCAGTTGTCGCATGCGATGTATGGTCACAAGGATAAGTCCGTTAGACACCAAAATCAGAGGCACAAAGAAAAGCCACGCGACTCTAAAGATAAAATCTACGTAACTCACAAGTTCATGAGCTATCACACCGGCCTCGGGCTGTCCACCAAATGTGTCCGTAAACGACTCCCCATTGGTTGTGACTTCCATCGTTAATGTTGTGACGTCCTCATTCACTTCCAAGGACTTCATATCGGAAAAAATCCTTAATACAATTGTGTGACGTCACTTTTGTGTGACCCAGATATCACTCAACCACTTACAACACTTGTTATTATGTCTAGCTCCAAATTTAAATTGTTCTTTCGGGCTCTAGACAATATTTCGAAGACGATATGAGGTGAAAAAAACGGTCGGTGACACACGAATTACTCTTTAAAGCTCGAAGACGCAAGGTCCGATGCGATAAATATATCCAAACAAAGATCACAATGAAGAGACCCCAATAATCCACACGTACGTAGAAGTCAATGATCCACAGGTGTTCCTCGGTCTGTTCCTTCACTTATATTGCTACAGGATGCGTAAATGCTTCGCAAATAGGCATAAACTTCCGCTATAAATTAATATTGGTTTGAGTAGAAGAATTCTGCGTGGGCGATATACCAAGGCAGCAGGATTCTCTTTCCTTCTCAGCGCTAGGCGGTGCAGTAGGTTAGTTCCGCGGCTTCACTAAGGTTCTATGATGTACACGCCTCCTGTCATTTCTCTTATATGACACGCAACGCAGGGCCAGTGCGGTCTTGACGGACAAGTAGTTTTGCTACTCGAAACAGCGTCCAAGACGTGCCATCTATGGACAGCTGATGACACGATACTCTATTAGCAGGTGCGCTCTATTTGCGACGATTAACGCCATTTATCAGCTGTACATATATTAAACATAGTTTATATATATATACATATCTGGTAACCCCCACCCCCACCACCAACTTTGCATTTTGCTCTGCCGTAGTTACTAACAAAGCTGATTAACACACATGACGTCCGCGCGACAGATACCATAGAGGATGGGGGAAATGAGTGGTAATTCTGACGGTCGGTTTCTCCGCCAACGCCTTCTCCATCACATCGCTCAGCCTCGGCCCTCCGAATCCACCCACCCCGTATAGCCCCGTCTCCCCATCCATCCCATAGCCTCGGCCATCCGAATCCACCCACCCCGTATAGCCCCGTCTCCCCATCCACCCCATAGCCTCGGCCATCCGAATCCACCCACCCCGTATAGCCCTGTCTCCCCATCCACCACATATCCGTCCCCCTCCTCCCACTCACCTCTTCCCCACACCCTCTCTCTATGTTTCCCTGTACCTCCCAGTTTGATATAAGCATTGGCCCTATTTATTTTACGAACACTCATTAAAGAGATATAATCAACGTTTAGTCATAAAACTAGTACCCTGCACATATACGCTAATGGTAGCAAGGTTTAACACAAATTCATCACAAACGTTAATACGGACATGTTGTATCTGTGTGAATCTTTGAACAGAACTCTATTATTTGGTTTCAAGGCCTCAGGCTCATAATACACAAGGAAAGTTGAATTTATGCCGGTCTTATCATTCATACTTCAGTCATACTGCAGTGATATTCGTCGTGACATTTACAGGGTTGAAAAACAATTGCTGTTAATCTCTGTTCAAGATCGCTATTTTATAGTGGACATTAAGCGTCTGAAATCAAAGCGATAATCTTTTTTACAACAATGCAAAAATCGTGATCGGATGCCGACGCAATTAGGACAAAAGTTTACAGTCATTTATCTTCAGTAATTTCGTTCCAGTCTAGGAGGCAATATTTATATCAGTTGTCTCTTATATCCACACAGTTTTTCAACAGCCAGTCATGGGTGGAACATCGTAGCATAGTCTATGCAGTTCGGCGTTTCGATCCGCGTACAGCTGATCAATATTTATAAGTAGAATACGCAGATGACTTTGACGTGCCCCTTAACACTGGCTTTCATTCTTGAATATTGATGTCGAGTACCCTTTCCTTCAATTCGGAATCAACTGAATCTGGGTTTCCTACTCATTCGCATACTCACATGCAGGGTATTAGCCAAAATTTTCTTTTTTTGCCAGTCAAACTTTTGGCAGGTATAAAAAAGTGTTCATCACAAATTGTGAGCGTTATGATTTTCTTCTATACCTCTTGATCAAAATGCCCTTTTTGAACGGGTAAACATCACCTGAGTGCCCGCCAAACTGAAAATCTACCCGCTAAAATTGAAACTGCCCGGCAATCCGGCGGGGAAGACGGGTCTCTGTCTAATACCCTACTCACATGTCAAGGAGTAGGAAACCCAGGCTCATGTCCAAGTTGAAGTAACAATTTCTTGATATATGATACGTCCAACTTTCGTTCCCAGCAACTATGATTATATCAGTCTGAACCAATCGGAGCCAAAACGTGATACATCTTGTTATGTAGAAAACGCTTAATGGTGTCTGCCTACATTCGCCTAATACTAGAGGTCTGGATGGGGTAGTAGATGTAGTAGTAGAATAGTTTATTTAAGTGACACTTGGTATGAAACACTACATAATATTCAATCACTTAAATAGGTAAAACACAACAGCAGGGTTACATTGGCCAACCAGCCTAAGCAGCTTACGACTCATTGCTTGAAAATTAACATTTTAACAGCGCACTATTTGTATGCCATTATTTGTATCTCCATTATTATACACGCAGTTACGTTTCAAGATTTAATTATATAGTTACTGGTATAAGAGGTTTCGTCGCTTAGTTTGAGGTGTATTATATGGACGTTCGTTAACAGAAATTTAATCTTCTTCTTTTTGGAATAAGACAGAAAGTTATCAAATAAATGAGTTGCGGTGTTGAACAAAATGTAAAATATAAGTACTCAGCTTACTTTGTGAAGCTATAAGTGTACACCATTTTTCAGATTGCATAAGATTGCAGATTGGGTCAGTTGCGCCACGCGACACAGGCATATTTGAAAAATAGATATTCGACACAGATATAGTGGCATTTTTCCATCGGCTGCCAAAGGGAGGTTACAAGCTCTTGGCCAAAATACAAAACGTTAATAACCGTCATATGACAGTTGGGAAAGGGACTGTCATTCGACAGTAAAGTCGTGTTTTTAGGCGAGCCCAGAGAAAGGGTGTTGTCAATTTTAGTTGGGCATGGACATTTAAGCAGGCTATGAACCATGTTATATACTTCGAGGGGTGGCAAGGGTATTTCCGTTCCTCAGGAATAGGTTTTATTATTTATTTCTCCGTAAACTCGGAATGAGGCAAATAATCCTTCGCGAACTGGGAATGGGGTATTAGCCGACCGTCGTGATCAAGGATTTTCATTAATCGTGAACTGGGAATTTTAATATTAAATAACCGTAAATCGGGAAATCGCCACTTTATATCATCTATCCACCCTCCTTATGTATACTGGGAGTTGTCCTCTTTAATTTATCGTGACCTGGGAATAAAGAAATTTATTCTTCGTGATCTGGGAACACGACCCCCCATGCCCCCCCCCCCGCCCCACACCTTCTTTGTCATTACAGTACCGATGGACCAGGATACTAAACGAATCATCTTCAGTGTGAGGCATTTGCTACGACATTTCACCGAGAAAAGTTAAATTCGTTTTTTTGTCATTCGACCCCTTGTCTGAACATTGAGTACCCAATAACAGCATGATATTACCGATTATTGAACTAGCAACAGCGGTAATTTATCTTAATATATTCCCGCCTGCTAGATAAACATAAAATAGGTGAATGTTGGCTTACGCACCAGAGCGCTCGCCTTGTCTGCTCTGGCCACCTGAGAACCTAACGGCCCGTCCATCGGTGGTTTGCGCCCCGCTGTGGCCATGTCTGTGTGATCGCAGGATGAAGATCCCATGTCCTTCTTCACAAAGATTAGGGGTTACCCCCGGGGATATGGCTCCACTCTCCCTCCTTCTTCCATTAACGCGATATGACCAAAAGTGCAGTTGTTCTGCCTGCACCTGTCGGGCTTTCCAAATCGTAAGGCGAACCACCGCCCTAACCCTCCCATTTCCTCGCCGGCTCGGGGCCGCGCATCTTTCCTGTTTACGCAGAGGATATGTCAAACTGCGCACTGAACACAAAAGCACGTGTTGATTTGTTTATCACCAAACTGCCAAGCCGTACGTAGAACCCGAGCGCGATGACAGAAGCCCTGGCGCCACTGTTCATTAGTCTTGTTAATTGTCACGCGTTCATAACATGTAGGGTAGGGTGGGGCAAGACGCCCAGGCGAGGTAATACGCTACGCCCATGCCCAAAATAGCCCAGACGCGCATGTCCCGGAAGACTATGACTGACGCATACGTGTCGCGTGACCATAGCCGAAAGCTTGTCTGCTGCAAGCATTTGGTCGAGTATGCACAAACTAAGTATAACATTGACAATTTCCCATTATGACATCCTTTTTTGTGAAATGGCTCTAGAATTACTGGCTCACCATAGCTGACTTTTCATGACTCAGGTCTGATTATCAGGTCAGTCACGATAACAAGATTATAAGCTGTAACGATGTGTCAGAATTTGGGCGATAATTGCATAAAGGCGGGCTAGGCTAAAACAGCTATACTGTTGTCTGATGGGGTAAAACGCCCATTTTGGGGCAAAACGTCTACCAGATTTTTGGGTAGGCGCTTTACTCCATTGGTAGGAGTTTTGCCCCATTATCAATTCTCTCATTAAAAATATATTCCTTGTTTAACACATAAATTGAAAAATCGTCTACTTTATTAATGTTCATGATAATAGAACATATTGGAAATGCTTAAAGCTGCTCATAGATATATTATTCACCTATAACATGACTTTAACTAGATCTGCTAGCATCATACCGAAAATAAATATGGCGCATGTTGCTTAAGGTAGGAGCTTTGCCCCACTCTACCCTAGAAGGGGAGTTACCCGTTGCTCGGCTGCAAACACGCACAAAATACTTTATATCTTAAAAGCAAACTTTTGTTTCTCACCAATCAAGACCGTCAGGCATATTTTTATGTTAATTAGAGGATTTGCATCTCGATGTGGCCAATTTCCAGTTGCCAAGGGCGACGAAGCGGCTGCACCCAAGCTTTCATTTCCCTGGGCTCCACGACATTTTTATGCACTCATAGAGTTTACCTAATGTATAGCGAGCAAAGCGAGCTTCTATAACAGCGAACATCTTCATGCGTAAACAAATCTGTATTTAGAGATTTCATATATCTTGCGATTGCCCGGGGCGAGGTGGAGGGGTGAATACCCCTCTGAATCGCAAATCCCCAAGAATTAGAGAGAGCAATTATCCAATCTCCAAGATATGGGCATATTAAAGCTGTCCGCGAAAAAAAAGTGCCTGGTATAAATGGTATGGTACAAATAACACAAACGTCTTCTTCAAGGTAGCGTCCGTTATTCGATTGACGTCATGGCATGTTATCAGATTATCGCCCACTTGCCAGACAGGTTCACTTTCGCAAACAACGATACTTATTTTTTTCAACTTATTTTTTTCAATTAAGACATTTGAAGCTGAGAAAGAAGTTATTTTGTTTACCTTTCCTCAATTACTGGTTTCTTCTGCCTTTTTTTGCTTTAGTGCACTTCTTATGTTTTTTTCCATGTGAGGGCAAAACATTGCTTCTTACAGTTGGCTTTAATAATCCACGTCGTGGGCTAGAACATGGGAGATGGATCTTTTTTTGGAGTACATTATTGTTTGCTTCAATTGCTCGTTTTCTTTACAAATTTCATTTTCATTGCATTCTAATGAAAGCGTTTTTTAACTTCCGCTATTTTGTTAATTGAAGAAATTCCAGTCCAAATAAATATAACACTTAAGCGAAAGCGCTCGAAAAAATTGTCTTATTTTGTCAGCTATACGTACGCCAGTGCTGTTTTCTCAAATAATATGTTGAAACTTATGCAAATGCAATTATTTCTTGACTTTTCCTGAATTATTGGCCTTTTTCCTGCCCCGTTTGCTTCGATTCCTTTTTGGGCCCTTTTTTCCTTCAAGAAGTAGTTTTCTTTGCAAAGTTGTTCCTTATCAAAAGACGTTATCGGTTGTTATTTCTATTGGGTTGCTTTTCTGTCAATTGCAGTTTTTACCTTCAGCTAAAAACTCTGTTATCAGTTTTTAAAAAACATACAAAATAGAAGGTTACGACTGGACAACACGGCTGGGAAACTACGAAAACGAGGCACTATGACGTCACACAGATTCTCCCCGGTAACAACGTTGGCGCAACGCTTCAAGCAGTAAACTCACAAAGAGTAATGAAAATTTGTCTTGTCGTGATCAGAAAGTGAAAACATTAAATATGATCTTGATTTACTATTACCATGTGGTTTAATGCCGAGTTTACACGGTACGATCATTCCTTCAACAGTCGTAACAACGGTCGAAGCATCGGTCGGTCAACAGTTCGCACGGTCAAACCGCATACCAACCGACTCAACAATTATCACTAACGTCATCTAGCAAACATACCATTAGAGTATCTTGCGTCATAGCGTCATGCATACAAGCCAGGCATACATTCAACATTGTCATAATGCAAACAATAAAGTCAACGTGATCATCTCAACGCTGATTGGCTGAAATGTTTGACGCTGATTGGTTGACATTTCCCAAACCTTGAAGCATTCTGAGAGTAGAGGGCGCTCGTTCCTCACATCACTTCTGCCCCCACCTCACGGTTGACCCCAACGGTCCTGGGGTCACAAATAATTTTAGAGGTTTTTTAGATTGAATATTGAATTTATGGTGCAGAATTAAAAAAATATAGACAATCCGTTGGCGAATGATCACAATGAGAGAGGGTCAAAGTTCAAAACGCTTCACGACCGCACTCGAAAATATAGTTCGTAAGTAATATGGCTTCAAATTAATAAAACTCAAATGCATTCGTCAGGTATGGTACCAGTGGCACGGTAAATGCTAAACAGCGGTGTATTTGATGCCAAACTGCGAATTTATCTTTGATTAGATTCATTTCAATCTTGGCGTATGAAGGATAATTCTGATGGTTAAAATTGACGTGGGGCAGAGCGACTATGGCGCAAGCGTAACGCCCTCTGCCGGGAGATCGACCTTGAAGTTGATCGAAACTTTAGAACATGCGCTAGGCTAACAATGCGTGGAAACCGGCCCTCCATTGATGAGTTGGTTGAGTTGATTTGTTTAAATGAACTTTACAATGTATTGCATCGTGTGAACAGGGCATAATGACGCACCAGTGTGTTCTCACGCCATGCACTGTACAGTTTGATAGCGGAACGGGTTATGTCGACCACTTGCTCTCCCCATCTTTGTTACAGCGGCAGCGCGTGGCATTCTGTGACGTCACTGGCTGTTCCGGAAACCAGCGAAAGCCCGAATGCAGAGCTAATCTGAGAACGCTATTTTTAGCCTTTGACTGTTTTAAAGACGGATTTTTCCTTGCATATTTCAACGCGTATCTCTCATAACCATGTTTAGTGAAATGAAACTCATAGTCTGAAGTAGAAACCTGGAACAAAATTGACTTATAGATTTCTATATTTCAAAATGAAGCGCGTGTGTTTGTTTGAGACCAAAACTGAAGTGTGTAGCATAAGCTGCATAGCAATGGGAGGGGGGGGGTAGCAAGCGGGGGCTCGTGTTCCCAAATCACGAAGAATAAATTTCTTTATTTCCAGGTCACGACGAAGTAAATGGAGAACTACCAGCTTAAAATGGAAGGGGCGGATAAATGATATCCATTGGCGATTTCCCAAATCACTGTAATTTCGCATAAACAGTATCAGTTCACGATTAATGTAAATTCTTGATCACGACGGTCGGCTAATATTCCATTCCCAGATCACGAAGAATTATTTTACTCATTCCCAGTTCACAGTGAAATGAAAAGTCCATTTCCATGGAAGGGGCGGGGCGCTTGCCAGAACGTCATTTATAAGAAGAAGTTACGGCATACGGCAATGACTAAACAAAATTAAATACTTCAAGGAGGCTACTGAGTTACCTAGACAATCCAGCTGCTTCGACCCAGAAGACATTATGAGCTGGTTTTTCACTGATACCTTTTAAGCTGATTGTTTAATAGTATCTTTTAATAATTATATTTTTTGATAATTTTCCAGCTTAGTACATCCCCGACAGGCCACTACCAGATCTCCAGATTGTTTCAAACAACAATACAGTATCAAGCGTAGAAAGCCGGTATGGATAAACTCCATTTTAAAAATGGATTTTTAGTCATACGCACATGACAATTTCTTTTACTTTCATGGTTAAAAAAGAAATTTGTTGAAGGAAAGACTTCATAAACAAGATAATCGAGAACAAATAAGATGGCCAAGGAAAGAAAACGAAAACATTAAACTGGATAGAATTTTGTTTTAATGAAAATAATTGCGCCAAAAAATCCTTTCTGGTTTCTTGGGTTAAAATTTATTTGTCTTGACAATTTGTGTGCTGTTTTTGTAAACCTGATACCTTAAAAAAAATAGCTAAAGTTAAAAAAACAATTCAAAGGCAACCCAATAGAAAGAGCCACTTTTTTTTTATCGAAAAGAACTTTGCACAAATAAAGCAGAAAAAAAGCAAGGAGAAATATTTGCGTTTGCACAACATTCATTGTTTTGTTTGAAAAAAGCAAACAATACAGTCTAGTTGGCGAAACAAAATTGACAAGCGACTACTTCGTCTAAAGTTTATCTAGTTGACACTTTTTTTTTGTTCAGGGAGGTAGACTGTATGTTTATCTGTGATATGTACAAGACTTAATTACTTAATAAAAGGTGCCCAATAAAAGATAAGCATATAGATTGGGAACAAATAATCATTTTGATTAACTTCTAACTTTAGCACAATTGTAATATTTCTCATGTTTCCTACATCAATATATTATATATTTATGCTCTATTAGTAAATGTACATGTGTTGTATTTCGTTAAATATCATTTACTTAACTTAAAGAATAAATAACACTGGAATAACCTCCATAATATTATACAAGTTAAATGCATGAGCAAACATCTTGTAACTATTTTGTTTAAATTAGAAAAGTAGGGTAGTCTTAGCAATACATTGAATATCTTGTTTCACATTCAATGTTCAAGGTATCAAATTATACAAACATTTGAATTTTGACAATGTACGGTGTACCGTATACAATTTACAGATGGTCCCACAAAAAATACATAATCATGTCCTGCTATATCTTTGTATTTAATTGAATAAGAATCGAGCTACATTATTCAGGTGCCTTGGAAACACCATTAAATATATTTCTTAGAAACAAATGGTGCATGAAATTTTACATTGGAGGTCTGACTTTGCTCGGTGACACCTATACATATTATGGTTCAATCATGTTGTTTCTCACAATAATCTAAATCGGATTCGATGCGTCATAATTGTCACATTCGTAGCGTCCCATTCCAAGCGTCTCCTACCGGCGAGACAGAGGATATGCATATGGCATGGGGCTATAAAGTCTCGTTCGCCTTGACTTCCGGTTTAATCATTTTGGGGACAAACAAACGAAGCACGTGTTCGGAACGAGTTTAGAATCTCTGCGCACACTGGTATCCTGACTATTTGTAACGTATGGGTGACGTGTATGTTACGCAAAGAGAGAGACTGGGAACCAGACTACCTGCGCAAAAGCCAGGCGCCGAGGGGTGGGTCCATTGCGGAAGGCCTAGCGCTATGATTAAGAATATTTAAGAAATATAGTTTCACAAAACGGATACATGACATATTTTTTATTCGTTTGCGCCATCACAATGACGAATATTTGTTACGACGGGACAATACGACTGAGAAACCAACGTTTTTTTACATTTCCTACGAAAGCGAGGCATTATGACGTCAGACACGGATTCTCTCCGGTGACAACGTTGGCGCAACGCTTCAAACAAAAAACTTACAAAAATGAAGAAACTTGGTGTTTTCGTGATCCAAAAGTGATACGAAAACATCCAACTGGTCTTATTTTATCTTTACCATGTGGTTTAATGACGCACCCGTGTGTCGTTACTCCATGCACTGCACATTTTGACAGCGGAATGGTTAAGTCGATCACTTGCTGACGCCATTTTTGTTACCGCGGAGGCACGCGAAACTCTGTGACGTCACTCGCTGTTTGGTGAACTTGCGAAAGCCCGGGTGCAGGGCTAAATTTAGAACGTTATTTTTAGCTTTCGAGCGTTTTGAAGACGGATTTTTCCTTGTATATTCCCAAAGTTCTGCGCTTCATCGCCTCCAAATATTTTAACGTATATCTCCCATAGCCATGTTTAGTGAAATGGTACTAATAGTCTTTAGAATGAACCTGGAAAGAAATTGACTTGTAGCTGCCTATACTTCAACATGGAGCACGTGCTTTTGTTTGCCGCGATTTTAACCCCGATCATGGAGTTTTTACGGAGACAATCGCTACAAGAGATATATCAATATGTTTGTGCGCTGGTTTTCCATTAAACATAAAGATCATGGTCTACTACGCGGCTTGGAACTACCGCAATTCATTCGTAAATCGCGGCTCTTTCTGTGCAGATCCCGATTCGATTAGGTTGGAAACACGCTATAATATGAACACCAAACACTAATAAATATTAGAATGTTGCTATTCTGCATTTCTCTTCTTAGCCATAAACGTATACTCTTGTACATGCACAAGCATGAATAACGATTTTTTTCAAATTACCATAAGCAAGAAGATCTGCAGCCTATATTTTTTAGGTGGTACTGGACCAACTGAAAGCACCTTGCTTCATCAACCACGTTGAGAAGGTTCATTGGCTTCAGAAAAGCAAAAAAACATAAAGCGCTTGCTGATCGACTACAACTGCCTGTAGGCCTACCTTCGAAGTTGGACAATAATCAAAGTAATTATCACTCGGCAACTGAATCATTTCCAGAAACATGTGATATGTTTTATTTTTTTAAACAGCTTTATTTATATTGCCATATACATATTCATACACAATAACTACTAAAAATCACGTAACGTACCGGTTATATTTTGTCTTAAATTCGATATATATGCAAAATAAATTTCATGGTGTCATATTTCATATTATATTTGCCAGTCTTCCTGATGAAATACATTCCATTTGATATCAGCGATTCTGCCTTTGAAGAACGTGCATTAGCAGCACCATATATGGCGGATGGTCCATGCTGCGCAGGTAGAAGCGTCTCCAACAGCGTGAATCGTCCTGTCAGAGAGACGTCACTGGGAGGAACACTGACAAGGTGCTCAAGAATGCTGGTGCGCTGAAGAGGCGGATGACCATTAATGACACCAAGAGAAATGACCATTCTTCCAAGTTTTTATGCAGGCACACAGGCTGTGCAGCTGCCTTTGATCAGTCTGTACTTAGATAGACACTGATTTTGGGGCTTTTTGTGGGGGTTGATTGCTCAGCATAAGTAATTATTATCTTTTCCGCATATAATGGGGTGTGAATTATTACAACCTGTGATGCATCCGGGATCCATGAAGACGCTTTGTGTCGAGATTTTTTTGGTTACAAAAAGAACGAACAAGTGCGTTAGCTACCACAAAATGCCATACCGTATTACCAGACTAGTTTCATGCTAACAAATAACAAGCGCTTAACCTGAACACATTTTCATTGCATTAGAGCCCCCATAATAATATATCCCTAATTAAATACAATGACAAAACCGGTATAATAAACGACATCGACCTCAAGTATGCCTAATATATGTCTAGTGGGAGGACATCTTGACGCCCGAAACAACAAAGAAACAAACATTATGAATATCTATACTAATAAAATGAAGCTGTCTGTCCCACTATGCCGCGGCATGCATTGGCACCAGCAGCCGCCTTGAACCTAGCCGCCTTGAACCTATTATTATCCAGCCGTCGCTCTTAGATGTGTCAATTAGCTATCGCATATGTCAACACAACCGCTGGGTGCTTATCACCTTATCCCGCGACCATGCCTGCGGCGGGCAACCTGGCTTGGTGCCAACAGTAATAACATTTCTCCCAACGCCTTATCGCCCGAACCGTCATCAAAACAAACAAATCCCGTACGGTCTCGCGTCCACAACTTCCCATCAGTAGCAAATTTTGTCCACTGAAGGCACGTTAAATGACGAACAACGGGCGGGAACAGCCCCTTTTTTTACTCAACCCCTTTTTTTTATTCAATCAATGTATGAGCTTGGGCCTTAGTTTTACTGGACTGATATTCGTTTATTGGCGTGCTTTAGCCGCAATTTGAGTATTCTGTACAAACAAAATAGTCATACTGTTATTTCTTTCGCTTATTAGTACGAACGCCGCGAGCGGGGCGGCTAGTTCAGTAAAAGTATTTCCCTAAATACCAAAAACAACAGTTAACATCCAAACAATTGGCAACACAGACCGCGAAGGATACAACAGCTCACACAATAACCTTTGAATTGGTCTTTCATATATATATTCAAGTTACAGAATATTCTTGTTTAAACTTTGCGCATCATGTTATAGAGAATTCAGAATTGCAGACTTAGTGTATTATTAACGAGACGGCGTAATAGCGAACGAGACAAATAAGCAATATCTTGTTGAGAAATAGATCCATTTGTGCGATACAGCTAAGTGACATGATAGTATTGCCAGCGCCAAAACGAGCTCACTGCCCTGACACTGTCAAATGTTTTGAAGACGAAACATATCATTACATTAAATCAGAGAAAGGGTGATAGGCAGCGAAGGAGATATGAAAAAATATGGGAGCAAGAATAAGGAGCAAGATCCTATTGCAACAAGTTTATAAGTAGGTCGACTAGATGACTTGGTATATCATCAGATTAACCACTGTGAAGCCACATCATGTGCAGGGGCGGATCTAGAAAACCTAAATAGGGGGGGGGGGCGGTTTCAGGGTCGGATCCAGATATGCTGGACAGGGGGGCCGGTTTTGTTTTTCATATGTTAAATGATATAAATTTCGGCCCTTAAAGGGGGGCCGGGGTCTCGTCGCCCTCCCCCCTCCCCCTGGATCCGCCCCTGAGGTGCAATGCAAGCTGGGTGATATTTCAGTCTTTACGCAACGTCAAAATGGGGCCATCGCATTGCAACATACACGAAGAACTAAGAACTAATACACTAAGCCTGCATGAGAAAACTAAACAAAGACTATGTTACAGAAATCATGAACAGTTTTCGTCTTACTGGCTGAAGTCCTAGGTCATGTAATAAATGATCCGCTGTCTAACTTTCACATTACCCATTCTGCCTGTTCTGACACTTCATAGCTTTGAGAAATGCTTGCTTGAAGTCCAGGTTGCGGTAGTATATGAAGGGGTTGATAAAGGAGTTTGCGAATAATAAAGTGACGAACACACCTCTCAGCGCGTGAAACCCCACCGAAGCCGCGACCAATGAATCTGGTACCAGCAATAACAATGCGTAAGGCAACCAAGCCATGTTCATCAAGCCCACCACGAGGAGGATCATCTTGCTCGCACGCGCTTCCACGTTTCCGTATCTGACAGGTGCATACTTCCTGATTCCGCCTCTTCTCACAGTGTCAATGCTGTCCTCCTGGTTTACCTCCCGTTTCCCTTGAGGAGAAGCGATTGATCGCGTGACATCTCGGTAGTCTGGGGTTCGCGCGCTGGCATCACAAATGCTGACTTGACTGTCTCCGCCATCCCATATGTTGCTTTCGACTTCATGTTCTGCAACAGGCGTATCATTGCCATGGGCGTGTAGGAGGGCGGGTGAGCCGTCCAAGGTAAAGACGGTGCTTCTTTCACTAGCACTGGCCTCTGATCCCAGCTCCACTGCTTCTGTCCTTGCAGTGAGTTCGTCGTTCCTCTGCATGGCTTCCTCGCCTTCTGCGCCTCTTCCCAATATAATGACGTCGCCTGGATATATCGCCTGAGTCTCTGCGTAATGCCCTGCTGCAGTTACCGACGATCCTTCCCTTACTTCCACCATCGGCTTACTCCTGTCACTTGTTTCAAACGACCTCTGTCCAACGGCTCCTCTGCAGCTCGTGGCAGCCTGGCCGCTCCTCATGCACCTTCTTGCCCGCTTGCTCTGCGAATGCTGTCGTACTTTTACAAGAATTAGGACGTACACAACCACTTCCAGGCTTAAAAAAACGGCGATGGTTGGCAGCAATATTACGCGGCGCATCCAAGGAGGACTTGACACTAATAGAGTACATACCATCTCCGGACGGGTCTTTGTGTCCATCGTTGGACAGAAGGCTAGGACAAGGCTGGCGATGACGATAATATACCCCCACGCGGCGGAGACGTACAGTTTCGTTCTTTTCTGGCTGAAGAATTGTTGGTACTTATCCGCCGAGGCCACGATTTTGCAGTACCTCTCGAAGCATATCACACAGGTATTAGTTAACGATGACCCTTGTGCTAAAATAGTAAATCCGATTTGAAGCTTACAAAACGCGAATCTCACGTTCATCATTCGAGTTGTTTCCACTGAGGGATCCGTCGTTTTCTGAATAATAGCACTTGCAGCAAAGCACAAAATGGTAAGGCTGGTAATGCTGTCGGCAAGAGCAAGGCTCATCAGGCAGATGTTGGTCGATTTCGTAACCAGTTGTCGCATGCGATGTATGGTCACGATGATAAGTCCGTTAGACACCAGAGTCAGCGGCACAAAGATGAGCCATACACTTCTGAAGATGAAGTCCAGGTAGCTCACAAGTTCATAAGCTACCACATCGGCCTCTGGTGGTCCACCAAATGTGTCCGTAAACGACTCCCCATTGGTTGTGACTTCCATCGTTAATGTTGTGACGTCCTCATTCACTTCCAAGGACTTCATATCGGAAAAAAATCCTTAATACAATTGTGTGACGTCACTTTTGTGTGACCCAGATATCACTCATGCAACCACTTGCAACACTTGTTATTATGGGTAGCTCCAAATTTAAATTGTTCTTTCGGGCTCAAGACAATATTTCGAAGACGATATGAGGTGAAAATGACGGTCGATGACACACAAATCACCCTTTAAAACTCAAAGACGCAAGGTGCGATGCCATAAATATATCCAAACAAAGATCACAATGAAGAGACCCCAATAATCCACATATACGTAGAAGTCAATGATCCACAGGTGTTCTTCGGTCTGTTCCTTCTCTTATATTGCTACAAGATGCGTAAATCCTTCGCAATTAGGCATAAACTTCCGCTATAAATTAATATTAGTTTGTGTAGAAGAATTCTGCGTGGGCGATATACCAAGGCAGCAGGATTCTCTTTCCTTCTCAGCGCTAGGCGGTGCAGTAGGTTAGTTCCGCGGCTTCACTAAGGTTCTATGATGTACACGCCTCCTGTCAATCCTCTTATATGACACGCAAAGCAGGGCCAGTGCGGTCTTGATGGACAAGTAGTTTTGCTGCTCGAAACAGCGTCCAAGACGTGCTATCTATGGACAGCTGATGACACGATACTCTATTAGCAGGTGCGCTCTATTTGCGATGATTAACGCGATTTATCAGCTGTACATATATTAAACATAGTTTATATATGGCTGGCTGCTTGAGACACATCCATACATGCATAGAAGTGACACCTATGGCCAGTCGATGGCGCCGTAACCTACTGGCAGATGCACCCTGTTTACAACGATTAATTCCTTTCATCATCTGTCTGGTGAGGATATATATGCATATCTGGTAACCCCGCCGGGGGGCCCCCCCCCCCCCCCTCCACCACCGACTTCGCATTTCGCTCTGTCGTAGTTACTAACAAAGCTGATTAACACACATGGCGTCCGCGCGACAGATACCATAGAGGATGGGAGAAAGGAGTGATCATTCTGACGGTCAATTTCTCCCCCAGCGCCTTCTCCATCACATCGCTCAGCCTCGGCCCTCCGAATCCACCCACCCCGTATAGCCCCCTCTCCCCATCCACCCCATAGCCTCGGCCCTCCGAATCCACCCACCCCGTATAGCCCCCTCTCCCCATCCACCCCATAGCCTCGGCCCTCCGAATCCACCCACCCCGTATAGCCCCCTCTCCCCATCCACCCCATAGCCTCGGCCATCCGAATCCACCCACCCCGTATAGCCCCCTCTCCCCATCCACCCCATAGCCTCGGCCATCCGAATCCACCCACCCCGTATAGCCCCCTCTCCCCATCCACCCCATAGCCTCGGCCCTCCGAATCCACCCACCCCGTATAGCCCCGTCTCCCCATCCACACCATAGCCCCGTCCCCCTCCTCCCACGCGCCTCAGGCTCATAGTACAAAGGAAAGGTGAATTTATGCCGGTCTTATCATTCATACTGCAGTAATACTGCAGTGATACACGTCGTGACGTTTAAAGGGTTGGAAAACAAAGGTTGTTAATCTCTGTTCAAGATCGCTATTTTAGTGGACATTAAGCGTCTGAAAGCAAAGCGATAATCTTTTTTACAACAATGCAAAAATCGTGGTCAGATGCCGGGCCAATTAGGACAAGAGTTTACAGAGTCATTTATCTTCAGTAATGTCGTTCCAGTCTAAGAGGCAATATTTATATCAATTGTCTCTTATATCCGCATAGTTTTTCAACAGCCAGTCATGGGTGGAACATCGTAGCATAGTCTATGCCGTTCAGCGTTTCGATCCGCGTACAGCTGATCAATAAGACAATTTGTAGGAAGAATACGCAGTTGACTTTGACGTGCCCGTTAACACGGGCTTTCTTGAATATTGATGTCGAGTACCCTTTCCTTCAATTCCGAATCAACTGAATCTGGGTTTCCTACTCATTCGCATACTCACATGCAGGGTATTAGCCAAAATTTTCTTTTTTTGCCAGTCAAACTTTTGGCAGGTACAAAAAAGTGTTCATCACAAATTGTGAGCGTTATGATTTTCTTCTAAACCTCTTGATCAAAATGCCCTTTTTGAACGGGTAAACATCACCTGAGTGCCCGCCAAACTGAAAATCTACCCGCTAAAATTGAAACTGCCCGGCAATCCGGCGGGGAAGAAGGGTCTCTGTCTAATACCCTACTCACATGTCAAGGAGTAGGAAACCCAGGCTCATGTCCAAGTTGAAATAACAGTTCCTTGATATAGGATACGTCCAATTTTCGTTCCCATCATTACAGATCGGGAGAAGGCGGTCGTAGCAACTATGATTATATCAGTCTGAACCAATCAGAGCCAGAACTTGATACATCTTGTTATGTAGAGAACGCCTAATGGTGTCTGCCTACATTCGCCTAATACTAGAGGTCTGGATGGGGTAGTAGATGTAGTAGTAGAATAGTTTATTTAAGTGACACTTGGTATGAAACACTACATAATATACAATCACTTAAATGTGTAAAACACAACAGCAGGGTTACCAGCCTAAGCAGCTTACGAGTCACTATCAATGCTTGAAAATTAACATTTTAACAGCGCACTATTTGTATTGTGCATCTCCATTATTATACACGCAGTTACGTTGCAAGATTTAATTATATAGTTACTGGTATAAGAGGTTTCGTCGCTTAGTTTGAGGTGTATTATATGGACCTTCGTTAACAGAAATTTAACTTCTTCTCTTTGGAAAAAATTATCAAATAAATGAGTTGCAGTGTTGAACAAAATGTCCCATATTGTTCGGCTGCGTATTTCTTTTTCAGGGTAATTTAAGTACTCAGCTTACTCTGTGAAGCTATAAGTGTACACCATTTTTCAGATTGCATAAGATTGCAGATTGGGTCAGTTGCGCCACGCGACACAGGCATATTTAAAAAATAGACATTCGACACAGATGGGGGCATTTTTCCATCGGCTGCCAAAGGGAGGTTACAAGCTCTTGGCCAAAATACAAAACGTTAATAACCGTCATATGACAGTTGGGAAAGGGACTGTCATTCGACAGTAACGTCGTGTTTTAAGGCGAGCCCAGAGAAAGGGTGTTGTCAATTTTAGTTGGGCATGGACATTTAAACAGGCTAAGAACCATGTTATATACTTCGAGGGGTGGCAAGGGGTATTTCCGTTTCTCAGGAATAGGGTTTTTATTTCTCCGCAAACTGGGAATGAGGCAAATAATCCTTCGCGAACTGGGAATGCCGACCGTCGTGATCAAGGATTTTCATTAATCGTGAACTGGGAATTTTAATATTAAATAACCGTGAATCGGGACATCGCCACTTTATATCATCTATCCGCACTCCCTATGTATACTGGGAGTTGTCCTCTTTAATTCATCGTGACCTGGGAATAAAGACATTTATTCTTCGTGATCTGGGAACACGACCTCCCATGCCCCCCCCCCCCAACACACACACCTTCTTTGTCATCACAGTACCGATGGACCAGGATACTACACGAATCATCTTTAATGTGTTTGGCATTTGCTACGACATTTCACCGAGAAGAGTTAAATTCGTTTTTTGTTATTCGACCCCTTGTCTCAACATTGGGTGCCCAATAACAGCATGATATTACCGATTATTGAACTAGCAAAAGCGGAACTTCTTAATATATTCCCGCCTGCTAGATAAACATTAAATAGGTGAATGTCGGCTTACGCATCAGAGCGCTCGCCTTGTGTGCTCTGGCCACCTGAGAACCTAACGGCACGTCCATCGGTGGTTTGCGCCACGCTGTGGCCATGTCTGTGTGATCGCAGGATAAAGATCCCATGTCCTTCTTCGCAAAGATTAGGGGTTACCCCCGGGGATATGGCTCCACTCTCCCTCCTTCTTCCATTAACGCGATATGACCAAAAGTGCAGTTGTTCTGCCTGCACCTGTCGGGCTTTCCAAATCGTAAGGCGAGCCACCGCCCTAACCCTCCCATTTCCTCGCCGGCCCAGGGCCGCGCATCTTTCCTGTTTACGCAGAGGATATGTCAAACTGCGCACTGAACACAAAAGCACGTGTTGATTTGTTTATCACCAAACTGCCAAGCCGTACGTAGAACCCGAGCGCGATGACAAAAGCCCTGGCGCCACTGTTCATTAGTCTTGTTAATTGTCACGCGTTCATAACATGTAGGGTAGGGTGGGGCAAGACGCCCAGGCGAGGTAATACGCTACGCCCATGCCCAACATAGCCCAGACGCGCATGTCCCAAAAGACTATGACTGACGCATACGTGTCGCGTGACCATAGCCGAAAGCTTGTTGTCTGCAAGGTCGAGTATGCAAAAACTAAGTATAACATTGACAATTTCCCATTATGACATCCTTTTTTGTGAAATGGCTCTGGAATTACTGGCTCACCATAGCTGACTTATCATGAATCCGGTCTGATTATCAGGTCAGTCACGATAACAAGATTATAAGCTGTAACGATGTGTCAGAATTTGGGCGATAATTGCATAAAGGCGGGCTAGGCTTAAACAACTATAGTGTGGTCTGATAGGGTAAAACGCCCACTTCATTTTGGGGCAAAACGCCTACCAGATTTTTGGGTAGGCGCTTTACTCCATTGGTAGGAATTTTGCCCCATTATCAATTCTCTCATTAAAAATATATTCCTTGTTTGACACATAAATAAAAAAAATCGTATACTTTATTAATGTTCATGATAATAGAACATATTGGAAATGCTTAAAGCTGCTCATAGATATATTATTCACCTATATCATGACTTTAACTAGATCTGCTCATACCGAAAATAAATATGGCGCATCTTGCTTAACTTGGGTAGGAGCTTTGCCCCACTCTACCCTAGAAGGGGAGTTACCCGTTGCTCGGCTGCAAACACGCACAAAATACTTTATATCCTAAAAGCAAACTTTCTCACCAATCAAGACCGTCAGGCATATTTTTCTGCTAATTAGAGGATTTGCATCTCGATCTGGCCAATTTCCGGTTGCCAAGGGCGACGAAGCGGCTGCACCCAAGCTTTCATGTCCCTGCGCTCCACGACATGTTTATGCCCTCATAGAGTTTACCTAATGTATAGCGAGCGAAGCGAGCTTCTATAACAGCGTGCATCTTCATGCGTAAACAAATCTGTATTTAGAGATTTCATATATCTTGCGATTGCCCGGGGCGAGGTGGGGGGTGTATACCCCTCTGAATCGCGAATCCCCAAGAATTAGAGAGAGCAATAATCCAATCTCCAAGATATAGGCATATTAAAGCTCTCCGCGCAAAAAAAGTGCCTGGTATAAATGGTATGGTACAAATAACACAAACGTCTTCTTCAAGGTAGCGTCCGTTATTCGATTGACGTCATGGCATGTTATCAGATTATCGCCCACTTGCCAGACAGGTTCACTTTCGCAAACAACGATACTTTTTTTTTTCAACTTATTTTTTTCAATTAAGACATTTGAAGCTGAGAAAAAAGTTATTTTGTTTACCTTTCCTAAATTACTGGTTTCTTCTGCCTTTTTTTGCTTTAGTGCACTTCTTATGTTTTTTTCCATGTGAGGGCAAAACATTGCTTCTTACAGTTAGTTGGCTTTAATAATCCACGTCGTGGGCTAGAACATGGGAGATGGATCTTTTTTTGGAGTACATTATTGTTTGCTTCAATTGCTCGTTTTCTTTACAAATTTCATTTTCATTGCATTCTAATGAAAGCGTTTTTTAGCTTCCGCTATTTTATTAATTGAAGAAATTCCAGTCCAAATAAATATAACACTTAAGCGAAAGCGCTCGAAAAAATTGTCTTATTTTGTCAGCTATACGTACGCCAGTGCTGTTTTCTCAAATAATATGTTGAAACTTATGCAAATGCAATTATTTCTTGACTTTTCCTGAATTATTGGCCTTTTTCCTGCCCCGTTTGCTTCGATTCCTTTTTGGGCCCTTTTTTCCTTCAAGAAGTAGTTTTCTTTGCAAAGTTGTTCCTTATCAAAAGACGTTATCGGTTGTTATTTCTATTGGGTTGCTTTTCTGTCAATTGCAGTTTTTACCTTCAGCTAAAAGCTCTGTTATCAGTTTTTAAAAAACATACAAAATAGAAGGTTACGACTGGACAACACGGCTGGGAAACTACGAAAACGAGGCACTATGACGTCACACAGATTCTCCCCGGTAACAACGTTGGCGCAACGCTTCAAGCAGTAAACTCACAAAGAGTAATGAAAATTTGTCTTGTCGTGATCAGAAAGTGAAAACATTAAATATGATCTTGATTTACTATTACCATGTGGTTTAATGCCGAGTTTACACGGTACGATCATTCCTTCAACAGTCGTAACAACGGTCGAAGCATCGGTCGGTCAACAGTTCGCACGGTCAAACCGCATACCAACCGACTCAACAATTATCACTAACGTCATCTAGCAAACATACCATTAGAGTATCTTGCGTCATAGCGTCATGCATACAAGCCAGGCATACATTCAACATTGTCATAATGCAAACAATAAAGTCAACGTGATCATCTCAACGCTGATTGGCTGAAATGTTTGACGCTGATTGGTTGACATTTCCCAAACCTTGTAGCATTCTGACAGTAGAGGGCGCTCGTTCCTCACATCACTTCTGCCCCCACCTCACGGTTGACCCCAACGGTCCTGGGGTCACAAATAATTTTAGAGGGTTTTTTAGATTGAATATTGAATTTATGGTGCAGAATTAAAAAAATATAGACAATCCGTTGTCGAATGATCACAATGAGAGAGGGTAAAAGTTCAAAACGCTTCACGACCGCACTCGAAAATATAGTTCGTAAGTAATATGGCTTCAAATTAATAAAACTCAAATGCATTCGTCAGGTATGGTACCAGTGGCACGGTAAATGCTAAACAGCGGTGTATTTGATGCCAAACTGCGAATTTATCTTTGATTAGATTCATTTCAATCTTCGCGTATGAAGGATAATTCTGATGGTTAAAATTGACGTGGGGCAGAGCGACTATGGCGCAAGCGTAACGCCCTCTGCCGGGAGATCGACCTTGAAGTTGATCGAAACTTTAGAACATGCGCTAGGCTAACAATGCGTGGAAACCGGCCCTCCATTGATGAGTTGGTTGAGTTGATTTGTTTCAATGAACTTTACAATGTATTGCATCGTGTGAACAGGGCATAATGACGCACCAGTGTGTTCTCACGCCATGCACTGTACAGTTTGATAGCGGAACGGTTTATGTCGACCACTTGCTCTCCCCATCTTTGTTACAGCGGCAGCGCGTGGCATTCTGTGACGTCACTGGCTGTTCCGGAAACCAGCGAAAGCCCGAATGCAGAGCTAATCTGAGAACGCTATTTTTAGCCTTTGACTGTTTTAAAGACGGATTTTTCCTTGCATATTTCAACGCGTATCTCTCATAACCATGTTTAGTGAAATGAAACTCATAGTCTGAAGTAGAAACCTGGAACAAAGTTGACTTATAGATTTCTATATTTCAAAATGAAGCGCGTGTGTTTGTTTGAGACCAAAACTGAAGTATGTAGCATAAGCTGCATAGCAATGGGAGGGGGGGGGGGGGGTGGCAAGCGGGGGCTCGTGTTCCCAAATCACGAAGAATAAATTTCTTTATTTCCAGGTCACGACGAAGTAAATGGAGAACTACCCGCTTAAAATGGAAGGGACGGATAAATGATATCCATTGGCGATTTCCCAAATCACTGTAATTTCCCATAAACAGTATCAGTTCACGATTAATGTAAATTCTTGATCACGACGGTCGGCTAATATTCCATTCCCAGATCACGAAGAATTATTTTACTCATTCCCAGTTCACAGTGAAATGAAAAGTCCATTCCCATGGAAGGGGCGGGGCGCTTGCCAGAACGTCATTTATAAGAAGAAGTTACGGAATACGGCAATGACTAAACAAAATTAAATACTTCAAGGAGGCTACTGAGTTACCTAGACAATCCAGCTGCTTCGACCCAGAAGACATTATGAGCTGGTTTTTCACTGATACCTTTTGAGCTGATTGTTTAATCGTATCTTTTAATAATTATATTTTTTGATAATTTTCCAGCTTAGTACATCCCTGACAGGCCACTACCAGATCTCCAGAGTGTTTCAAACAACAACACAGTATCAAGCGTAGAAAGCCGGTATGGATAAACTCCATTTTAAAAATGGATTTTTAGTCATACGCACATGACAATTTCTTTTACTTTCATGGTTAAAAAAGAAATTTGTTGAAAGAAAGACTTCATAAACAAGATAATCGAGAACAAATAAGATGGCCAAGGAAAGAAAACGAAAACATTAAACTGGATAGAATTTTGTTTTAATGAAAATAATTGCGCCAAAAAATCCTTTCTGGTTTCTTGGGTTAAAATTTATTTGTCTTGACAATTTGTGTGCTGTTTTTGTAAACCTGATACCTTAAAAAAAAATAGCTAAAGTTAAAAAAACAATTCAAAGGCAACCCAATAGAAGGAGCCACTTTTTTTATCAAAAAGAACTTTGCACAAATAAAGCAGAAAAAAAGCAAGGAGAAATAATAGCGTTTGCACAACATTCATTGTTTTGTTTGAAAAAAAAAAACAATACAGTCTAGTTGGCGAAACAAAATTGACAAGCGACTACTTCGTCTAAAGTTCATCTAGTTGACACTTTTTTTTTGTTCAGGGAGGTAGACTGTATGTTTATCTGTGATATGTACACGACTTAATTACTTAATAAAAGGTGCCCAATAAAAGATAAGCATATAGATTGGGAACAAATAATCATTTTGATTAACTTCTAACTTTAGCACAATTGTAATATTTCTCATGTTTCCTACATCAATATATTATATATTTATGCTCTATTAGTAAATGTACATGTGTTGTATTTCGTTAAATATCATTTACTTAACTTAAAGAATAAATAACACTGGAATAACCTCCATAATATTATACAAGTTAAATGCATGAGCAAACATATTGTAACTATTTTG
The DNA here is from genome assembly GCA_964019135.1 of Arenicola marina. Lineage (NCBI taxonomy): Eukaryota > Metazoa > Annelida > Polychaeta > Arenicolidae > Arenicola > Arenicola marina. The sequence continues at coordinate 25,477,449 of OZ025259.1, forward strand.
TTTAAATTAGAAAAGTAGGGTAGTCTTAGCACTACATTGAATATCTTCTGTTTCACATTCAATGTTCAAGGTATCAAATTATACAAATATTTGAATTTTGACAATGTACGGTGTACCGTGTACAATTTACAGATGGACCCACAAAAAATACATAATCATGTCCTGCTATATCTTTGTATTTAATTGAATAAGAATCGAGCTACATTATTCAGGTGCCTTGGAAACACCATTAAATATATTTCTTAGAAACAAATGGTGCATGAAATTTTACATTGGAGGTCTGACTTCGCTCGGTGACACCTATACATATTATGGTTCAATCATGTTGTTTCTCACAATCATCTAAATCGGATTCGATGCGTCATAATTGTCACATTCGTAGCGTCCCATTCCAAGCGTCTCCTATCGGCGAGACAGAGGATATGCATATGGCATAGGGCTATAAAGTCTCGTTCGCCTTGACTTCCGGTTTAATCATTTTGGGGACAAACAAACGAAGCACGTGTTCGGAACGAGTTTAGAATCTCTGCGCACACTGGTATCCTGACTATTTGTAACGTAGGGGTGACGTGTATGTTACGCAAAGAGAGAGACTGGGAACCAGACTACCTGCGCAAAAGCCAGGCGCCGAGGGGTGAGTCCATTGCGGAAGGCCTAGCGCTATGATTAAGAATATTTAAGAGATATAGCTTCACAAAACGGATACATGACATATTTTTTATTCGTTTGCGCCATCACAATGACGAATATTTGTTACGACGGGACAATACGACTGAGAAACCAACGTTTTTTTACATTTCCTACGAAAACGAGGCATTATGACGTCAGACACGGATTCTCTCCGGTGATCACTTGCTCTCGCCATTTTTGTTACCGCGGAGGCACGCGAAACTCTGTGACGTCACTCGCTGTTTGGTGAACTTGCGAAAGCCCGGGTGCAGGGCTAAATTTAGAACGTTATTTTTAGCTTTCGAGCGTTTTGAAGACGGATTTTTCCTTGTATATTCCCAAAGTTCTGCGCTTCATCGCCTCCAAATATTTTAACGTATATCTCCCATAGCCATGTTTAGTGAAATGGTGCTAATAGTCTTTAGAATGAACCTGGAAAGAAATTGACTTGTAGCTGCCTATACTTCAACATGGAGCACGTGCTTTTGTTTGCTGCGATTCTAACCCCGATCATAGAGTTTTTACGGAGACAATCGCTACAAGAGATATATCAATATGTTTGTATGCTGGTTTTCCATGAAACACAAAGATCATGGTCTACTACGCGGCTTGGAACTACCGCAATTCATTCGTAAATCGCGGCTCTTTCTGTGCAGATCCCGATTCGATTAGGTTGGACACACGCTATAATATGAACACCAAACACTAATAAAGAATGTTGCTATTCTGCATTTCTCTTCTTAGCCATAAACGTATACTCTTGTACATGCACAAGCATGAATAACGATTTTTTTCAAATAACCATAAGCAAGAAGATCTGCAGCCTATATTTTTTAGGTGGTACTGGACCAACTGAAGGCACCTTGCTTCATCAACCACGTTGAGAAGGTTCATTGGCTTCAGAAAAGCAAAAAAACATAAAGCGCTTGCTGATCGACTACAACTGCCTGTAGGCCTACCTTCGAAGTTGGACAATAATCAAAGTAATTATCACTCGGCACTTTTATTTTTTTAAACAGTTTTATTTATATTGCCATATACATATTCATACACAATAACTACTAAAAATCACGTAACGTACCGGTTATATTTTGTCTTAAATTCGATATATATGCAAAATAAATTTCATGGTGTCATATTTCATATTATATTTGCCAGTCTTCCTGATGAAATACATTCCATTTGATATCAGCGATTCTGCCTTTGAAGAACGTGCATTAGCAGCACCATATATGGCGGATGGTCCATGCTGCGCAGGTAGAAGCGTCTCCAACAGCGTGAATCGTCCTGTCAGAGAGACGTCACTGGGAGGAACACTGACAAGGTGCTCAAGGATGCTGGTGCGCTGAAGAGGCGGATGACCATTGATGACACCAAGAGAAATGACCATTCTTCCAAGTTTTTATGCAGGCACACAGGCTGTGCAGCTGCCTTTGATCAGTCTGTACTTAGATAGACACTGATTTTGGGGCTTTTTGTGGGGGGTTGATTGCTCAGCATAAGTAATTATTATCTTTTCCGCATATAATGGGGTGTGAATTATTACAACCTGTGATGCATCCGGGATCCATGAAGACGCTTTGTGTCGAGATTTTTTTGGTTACAAAAAGAACGAACAAGTGTGTTAGCTACAACAAAATGCATTTATGTCTCTCTTCAACGTCCCTAATGTACCATACCGTATTACCAGACTAGTTTCTTGCTAACAAATAACAAGCGCTTAACCTGAACACATTTTCATTGCATTAGAGCCCCCATAATAATATATCCCTAATTAAATACAATGACAAAACCGGTATAATAAACGACATCGACCTCAAGTATGCCTAATATATGTCTAGTGGGAGGACATCTTGACGCCCGAAACAACAAAGAAACAAACATTATGAATATCTATACTAATAAAATGAAGCTGTCTGTCCCACTATGCCGCGGCATGCAAGAGCCCATTGGCACCAGCAGCCGCCTTGAACCTAGCTGCCTTGAACCTATTATTATCTAGCCGTCGCTCTTAGATGTGTCAATTAGCTATCGCATATGTCAACACAACCGCTGGGTGCTTATCACCTTATCCCGCGACCATGCCTGCGGCGGGCAACCTGGCTTGGTGCCAACAGTAATAACATTTCTCCCAACGCCTTATCGCCCGAACCGTCATCAAAACAAACAAATCCCGTACTGTCTCGCGTCCACAACTTCCCATCAGTTGCAAATTTTGTCCACTGAAGGCACGTTAAATGACGGAACAACGGGCGAGAACAGCCCCTTTTTTTACTCAACCCCTTTTTTTTACTCAATCAATGTATGAGCTTGGGCCTTAGTTTTACTGGACTGATATTCGTTTATTGGCGTGCTTTAGCCGCAATTTGAGTATTCTGTACAAACAAAATAGTCATACTGTTATTTCTTTCGCTTATTAGTACGAACGCCGCGAGCGGGGCGGCTAGTTCAGTAAAAGTATTTCCCTAAATACCAAAAACAACAGTTAACATCCAAACAATTGGCAACACAGACCGCGAAGGATACAACAGCTCACACAATAACCTTTGAATTGGTCTTTCATATATATATTCAAGTTACAGAATATTCTTGTTTAAACTTTGCGCATCATGCTATAGAGAATTTAGAATTGCAGACTTAGTGTATTATTAACGAGACGGCGTAATAGCGAACGAGACAAATAAGCAATATCTTGTTGAGAAATAGATCCACTTGTGCGATACAGCTAAGTGACATGATAGTATTGCCAGCGCCAAAACGAGCTCACTGCCCTGACACTGTCAAATGTTTTGAAGACGAAACATATCATTACATTAAATCAGAGAAAGGGTGATAGGCAGCGAAGGAGATATCAAAAAATATGGGAGCAAGAATAAGGAGCAAGATCCTATTGCAACAAGTTTATAAGTAGGTCGACTAGATGACTTGGCATATCATCAGATTAACCACTGTGAAGCCACATCATGTGCAGGGGCGGATCTAGAAAACCTAAATAGGGGGGGGGGGGCGGTTTCAGGGTCGGATCCAGATATGCTGGACAGGGGGGCCGGTTTTGTTTTTCATATGTTAAATGATATAAATTTCGGCCCTTAAGAGGGGGCCGGGGTCTCGTCGCCCTCCCCCCTCCCCCTGGATCCGCCCCTGAGGTGCAATGCAAGCTGGGTGATATTTCAGTCTTTACGCAACGTCAAAATGGGGCCATCGCATTGCAACATACACGAAGAACTAAGAACTAATACACTAAGCCTGCATGAGAAAACTAAACAAAGACTATGTTACAGAAATCATGAACAGTTTTCGTCTTACTGGCTGAAGTCCTAGGTCATGTAATAAACGATCCGCTGTCTAACTTTCACATTACCCATTCTGCCTGTTCTGACACTTCATAGCTTTGAGAAATGCTTGCTTGAAGTCCAGGTTGCGGTAGTATATGAAGGGGTTGATAAAGGAGTTTGCGAATAATAAAGTGACGAACACACCTCTCAGCGCGTGAAACCCCACCGAAGCCGCGACCAATGAATCTGGTACCAGCAATAACAATGCGTAAGGCAACCAAGCCATGTTCATCAAGCCCACCACGAGGAGGATCATCTTGCTCGCACGCGCTTCCACGTTTCCGTATCTGACAGGTGCATACTTCCTGATTCCGCCTCTTCTCACAGTGTCAATGCTGTCCTCCTGGTTTACCTCCCGTTTCCCTTGAGGAGAAGCGATTGATCGCGTGACATCTCGGTAATCTGGGGTTCGCGCGCTGGCATCACAAATGCTGACTTGACTGTCTCCGCCATCCAATATGTTGCTTTCGACTTCATGTTCTGCAACAGGCGTATCATTGCCATGGGCGTGTAGGAGGGCGGGTGAGCCGTCCAAGGTAAAGACGGTGCTTCTTTCACTAGCACTGGCCTCTGATTCCAGCTCCACTGCTTCTGTCCTTGCAGTGAGTTCGTCGTTCCTCTGCATGGCTTCCTCGCCTTCTGCGCCTCTTCCCAATATAATGACGTCGCCTGGATATATCGCCTGAGTCTCTGCGTAATGCCCTGCTGCAGTTACCGACGATCCTTCCCTTACTTCCACCATCGGCTTACTCCTGTCACTTGTTTCAAACGACCTCTGTCCAACGGCTCCTCTGCAGCTCGTGGCAGCCTGGCCGCTCCTCATGCACCTTCTTGCCCGCTTGCTCTGCGAATGCTGTCGTACTTTTACAAGAATTAGGACGTACACAACCACTTCCAGGCTTAAAAAAACGGCGATGGTTGGCAGCAATATTACGCGGCGCATCCAAGGAGGACTTGACACTAATAGAGTACATACCATCTCCGGACGGGTCTTTGTGTCCATCGTTGGACAGAAGGCTAGGACAAGGCTGGCGATGACGATAATATACCCCCACGCGGCGGAGACGTACAGTTTCGTTCTTTTCTGGCTGAAGAATTGTTGGTACTTATCCGCCGAGGCCACGATTTTGCAGTACCTCTCGAAGCATATCACACAGGTATTAGTTAACGATGACCCTTGTGCTAAAATAGTAAATCCGATTTGAAGCTTACAAAACGCGAATCTCACGTTCATCATTCGAGTTGTTTCCACTGAGGGATCCGTCGTTTTCTGAATAATAGCACTTGCAGCAAAGCACAAAATGGTAAAGCTGGTAATGCTGTCGGCAAGAGCAAGGCTCATCAGGCAGATGTTGGTCGATTTCGTAACCGGTTGTCGCATGCGATGTATGGTCACGATGATAAGTCCGTTAGACACCAGAGTCAGCGGCACAAAGATGAGCCATACACTTCTGAAGATGAAGTCCAGGTAGCTCACAAGTTCATAAGTTACCACATCGGCCTCTGGTGGTCCACCAAATGTGTCCGTAAACGACTCCCCATTGGTTGTGACTTCCATCGTTAATGATGTGACGTCCTCATTCACTTCCAATTGCGTCATATTGAAAAGGTCTTTAAGGCAACAATTTTGTCACGTCAATGTTATGTCTGGCTCTAAATTTAGAATCGTTGGGACTCAATACGTTTTTCGTATATTTCGAAAAATCGCCTGATGGCAAAATAATCACTGTTTAGTCCCGTTACTACAGGATGAGGAAATGCTTCGCGCTTAGCAACTAGGCTGATCTATTCTGCTATTGGTTTAAGCAGGAAGAATTCTGCTTGCGCCATATGCTAAGGCAGCAGGATTTCCTTGTCTTCTCACCGCTGGATGGTGCAGTATTTTAGTTCTGTGGCTTCACTAAGACTCAACGTTGTACCTGCCTTTCCTGTCATGCGATGCGCAACTCACAGCCTGTGCGGTCGTGAAGCAGTTGAGCGAATGGCTGGCTGCTTGAGACACGCCATACATACATAGCAGTGAAGCCCGTGGCCAGTCGATGACGCAATAACCTACTGGCAGATGCACCCTGTTTATAACGATGAATTCTTTTCATCAGCCCTCTGGTGAGGTTCCTCATTAGCCAGAGATGCTACGACAGAAATACAAAGAACCCGCGCAACTAATTGACAGGCATGTGACGTCTATGACGTCACTGGTGGATAACTTGATGTATGATGTACGTAACATAATATATTTGTAACTGACTGCGACGACCTGACCCTTGCTATAGTATGTAATATTTGGTTATGTCACTGGCTTGGGCCTAGCGCTGCACCCCCCCCCCACCCCACCTTCCCCCTTATCGTCCAAGATTGGCTCTCGTGCTGACGCCCACTGGACGCGTTTGCGGCGCGGCGACGCGGCGACGGAACCGAGGCGGCGCCGTTCGGTCGTGGTGGCTGTAGCCCACTGCACGCGGTGGTCGCGCCGTGAGTTACCGTACAGCAGCTGTCTGTAGATTTTGGCGGGATCTTGAAACAAATCAAAGATGGATTCTTTTAACGAGGAGGACGCATTTATGCTGTTAGCAAGGGGAAGACGTCGCGCTAGGAGGAAGTATTGGATTCATTCCACTCTTCAAAGAAGACTGGCACTGGGAGAATACCACAGGCTCATACAGGAGCTAAAAATTGCAAACGATTAAAAGTTTCGGACCTGCTTTAGATTGACGCCAGTACAGTTTCATGAGTTGCTGTACCATGTCTCCACCCACTTTCGCGCGTCTTTGTGTCCGGGGCAATGACATTCGCTGCCATGTTAGAGAGTGTGCATCGCACTGATTTTTTTTTTTTTTTTTGATTGACTGAAATGTCGACAGCGCGCCCACTGACGACCGAAAAATAGAACATGTCCTATCTCACCGCGGAGCCTCGACGGTACCGCGACGGTACCGGTGCCTTTCCGCTGGCGCCTGCAGTGGACGGTAACCAAGCGCAACTCAACTGTCCTATTTTTCCGCGCCGCGTCAGTTCCGCCGCCGCGCCGCAAACGCGTCCAGTGGGCGTTAGCGCTAATAGGCTGCTAGGAGTGCCATTTTATAAACTAAGGGGGTGGGGGGGGGGGGGGGAAGAGGGCTATATGGGGTGGGTGGATTCGGAGGGCGGAGGCCGGGCGATGTGATGGGGTGGGGGTTAGGGAGACCCCGACCGTCATATGACAGGGGTAATTGTCGCTCCTTTGCCCCATCCTCTATGGTGGTCGCGCGGATGTCATCAGCGTGTGAAACATCACCTGAGTCGTTCGCCCTCATTAATTGTGCTCCCCAAGGCCTATTAGCCGACTAAGAGAGGGCTATATGGGGTGGGTGGATTCGGAGGGCGGAGGCCGGGCGATGTGATGGGGTGGGGGTTAGGGAGACCCCGACCGTCATATGACAGGGGTAATTGTCGCTCCTTTGCCCCATCCTCTATGGTGGTCGCGCGGATGTCATCAGCGTGTGAAACATCACCTGAGTCGTTCGCCCTCATTAATTGTGCTCCCCTAAGCCTATTAGCCGACTAGCCGACTATTCCATTACACACACGAAAAACATGAGCTAGTCTTTCATCAGTCGCAAGCGAACAAACCTCATAAGATCAGGCTCATTTGGGAAACAAAAGTAGCACATTATACGTAACTTCGACAGTGATATCCGGTGACAGTGATATTTCACCATGTTAATGAACATGGAGTGGAAGTAAGGTGTGTGTGTGTGTGTGTGTGTGTGTGTTGGGCTGCGGGGGGCGGCGGTTATGGCAAGCCAAAGTGGGATTTAATAGAGTATTTGCACATATGTTCAAATATTTGCACATATGTTCAAATATTTGCACATATGTCCAAATGAATTAAACATATGTGTAATTCAATTGCACATATGTCCAAATGAATTCAACATATCTTCAATTCAATTAAAGATATCTTTAAAGACCCCTATTTGGACATATGTGCAAATGATTTATACATATGTCCAATTCAGTTGCACATATGTGCAAATGATTTATTCATATGTCCAAATGAATTGAACATATGTCAAATTCAATTGGACATATGTGCAATTCCAAATTAATGTTATCATTAATTCGAATTAATGTTATCATTAATTCGAATTAACGATATCATTCATTCAAATGAATTAATGATATCATTAATTCAAATGAATTAATGTTATCATTAATTCGAATTCAAAGTGGAGGTGGAGGAGTTGGAGGAGATGGAGGGGGTGGAGGGGGAGGTGGGGGTGGGTGTGGAGGTGGAGGTGGATGTAGGGATGGGGGTGGGAGTGGGAGTGGGGGTGGATGTGGAGGTGGAGGTGAGGTGGGGATAGAAGTGGGGTGGAGGTGGAGGTAGAGGTAGGGATGGAGGTGGGGGTGGGAGTGGGGGCGGGGGTGGATGTGGAGGTGGAGGTGGGGTGGGGATAGAAGTGGGGTGGGGCTGGATGTGGAGGAGGCGGAGGTGGCTTTGCAGGTGGAGGTGGAGGTGGGGGTGGATGTGGAGGTGGGGGTAGGGATGGAGGGGGAGGGGGAGGGGAAGGGGGGTTAAGGTGGGGCGGCGGTGGCGGTGGAAATGGAAGTAGAGGTGGGCGGTGGAGGTGCAGGTGTAGGTGTCGGTGCAGGTGCGGGTTGGGGTGGAGGCGGAGGTGGAGGGGAGGGGGACGGGAGGGGGGAGGTGGAGGTGGGTTAAGGCAGAGATGGGGTTGGAGGCGGAGGTGGAGGAGGTGGAGGTGGAGGTGGAGGTAGAGGTGGAGGTGGAGGTGGGAATGGAGGTGGAGGTGGGAATGGAGGTGGAGGTGGAGATGGAGGTGGGGGTGGGAGTGGGAGTGGGGGCGGGGGTGGAGGTAGAGGTGGGGGTGGGGATGGAAGTGGGTGGGGGTGGGGATGGAAGTGGGTGGGGGTGGAGGTGGGGATGTAGGTGGATTTGGAGGTGGAGGTGGAGCTGGGGTGGGGATAGAAGTGGGGTGGGGGTGGATGTAGAGGAGGTGGCTTCGCAGGTGGAGATGGAGGTGGAGCTGGGGTGGGGATAGAAGTGGGGTGGGGCTGGATGTGGAGGAGGTGGCTTCGCAGGTGGAGGTGGAGGTGGAGGTGGGGGTAGGGATGGAGGAGGAGGGGTAGGGGGAGGGGGAGGGAGGTTGGGTGGCGGTGGCGGTGGCGGTGGGAATGGAAGTAGAGGTGGGCGGTGGAGGTGGAGGTGGAGGTGGGGGGGGGGGGGAGGTGGGGGTGGAGGTGGAGGTGAAGGAGGAGGGGAAAGTGTGAATGAAACATATGTGCCATTGAATTCAACATATGTGTAATTGAATTCAACATATGTGCAAATTATTTGGAGATATGTGCAATTGAATTCAACATATGTGCAATTGAATTCAACATATGTGCAAATTATTTGGACAGATGTGCAAATGATTTGGACATATGTACAATTGAACTAAACATATGTACAATTGAATTAAACATATGTGCAATTGAATTGCACATATGTCCAAATCAGAAGCATTTGTACATATGTTTAATTGAATTAAAGATATGTCCAAATCAATTTTACATATGTTAAATTCAATTATACATATGTGCAATTGAATTATAGATATGTCCAAATATTTGCACATATCTTTAATTCAATTGCACATATCTTTAGTTCAATTGCACATATGTTTAATTCAATTGCACATATGTGCAAATATTTGGACACATGTGCAAATATTTGAACATATGTGCAAATACTCTATTAAATTCCACTTTGGCTTGCCATAGGCGGCGGGCCGGTTGCTGCGCTAGACGCAGACCAGTGACATAACGAAATATTTTCATTTGCCTATATCGTTTGTATTTCTGTCGTTGCATCGCTGGCCATTACGGAACCTCACCAGACAGCTGGTCAACCAAATATATCGGGGAAAACAGAGTGCATCTGCCGATAGATTATTGCGCCATCGGCTGGCCATAGACGGCACGTCCAGGACGAGTCTCAATCAGCCCATCAATACGCATCATGTCTCTAATTGTGTAATTAAATGAGATATATGTGTGTATGATGATATCGATATCAATTCAATGAGACAACGATTTGAGATTTCTGTATGCTAATACATGCCTGATACAAAGAGTTTTTCTGGGAAATATTTTGGTGTTGTCTTTAATTGTTATATCAAGTTAAAAGTCTATATAGTATATATAATGGCCTCGGCCAGGAGATCAATGCAGCCGTTCAATTAGCACAAGCAATTTCTCTGTTTGTGGATTTGCGACGGCGGACGTACTACAATAACTCATCGTTCTTATACTAAATATGCAGAATTGCATTTTTATTGTTTCGGGTCTTGTTATTTTGGTTCCACGTTTATAAGTGGCTTGATATTTGTTACTTTGCTTCCAGCTGCTCATACAGCAATTTCCCGCATACGCTATTACTCTCAATATCTTTTGGATAAATGTGTGTTTTTATACTATAAAAGCCTAAATACGTGTACATCATTTCCATTTGACATATTGCAGGAAAAAAACAGTTTTTGTATGAGTAGCCTTAATGTTCCATTTAGTAAATGACATGAACAACAAATTGGTGTTGTACATATACCAATACCTAGGTATTATAACGTATTTTATATCACCATTGTGTGTCTATCACCTCGTTCCTGGTAACGAAACAATATGAAAGGAGCGGGAACGCGCCTGGGGCGTACCCGAGCGAGAAGGTGGTGGCGGGGGGGGGGGGGGGGGAGGGTAGAAAGATATATAGTGTTATTCTGCCAGCTGTCAACCGCTGTGTCCCTGTGTGGTACCACACAAAAGTTATCCATCAAGAAGGTCATAGACACGTCACACGCCTGTCAATTAGGTCCGCGGGACGTTGGTATTGCTGTCGTAGCATGTCCGGCTAACGAGGAACCTCATCAGACAGCTAAGATAAATCGCGTTTATCGTGGAAAACAGAGCAAATCTGCTATCAGATTTTGATGAAATCGGATAGCCATAGACGACATGTCTAGGATGAGTCTCAAGCAGCAAGCTATATGCTACATCTTGATTGCTGACAATAAGTCATACATTAGACACTACTACCATTGTATTATGGCTATCATTATAATTTGTTATTATAATTTGTCACAATAAGTATCAATATAATTATAATCAATGTCATTGTTAATTACGTTACTATTTAATGGACCACTGCAATGGCGAAATTCATGCCCCACTACTCCCTAACGTCTGTATCCGCTTCACATACCATTCCAACAATATATTCCAGAACGACTTCATTACAACGCACTCCGTGTGTACATATAATGCCGGCGATGAAGTAGGCGCAATTGGAAATTTACGCACGGCGAGACGGCATGAATTTCCGTAATCATGTGTTGATGCAAACAGGCTGGCAAAAATATCAGTGTATTATCTAGGATATGTAAATCAACGGTTTCTTGTGGAAAACTTACGTTATTTCATTCCTTTCATCTTTTTATATTTTGATTATTGCCCTGTTGTGGGGGATTTTTATAAAACAATATTATATGCGTATATTTGCAAATGATCTTAGACTTGAGGAAGAGAGTGGGTTGACCTTTGCCATATGTTAAACGATTGCGCGGCATTGCATTAGAAGTTTACAAGATTGGGCCTAGTTACCTTCATGACATGCATAAGAGAGAAAAGAGGTTGAAAAAAGTGTTGAAAAATGGGCCAACTATACATACATGTAATGTATCACTAAGTTATAAACGCGTTCGTCAAAGTAGCGAAAGTGAGATCCGGCGGGTTTAATTCTGGGAGCATTGCATCTGAGCGTTATTTGGAAATTCCCCAATGATGTCACAAGATTGACAGTTGAGCTTTCATGCAGTGCATAGACATTGTCTTCATGGTTGAGTGATTTTCGCTGAGTTCAAGCCAATGAGCAGAGAAAATCTGGGTCTCAGTGTAAAAGCACATCCGTTTGACGTCACTTTCATCGTTCCCAGAATTTAAATCGGCATGTGCAAAAAAACAAGTGGAAAAGGTATTTTCTTCTATTATTTGGGGCGTTATATCTCGATGATATAAACGTGGAAACACAGAAGATTAATATGAGCTAAAGTTGTTTTGGCGTGGCACCAACTGTTTAAGACGCCAGTCGGCAATCGACTGTAGCTTTTATCATAATGTACGTGTGCGCGTACAATCATAGTGTTTAGCCTACGTATTCTATATAAGCTTCCCTTTTTCTATCTTGTGACCAAGAAAGTGTGTTAACGCTAGGTTGTTTCGGTTATATTTTGCGAAGAAACTGTATTGGAGCACAGGACTTTTCCCGATATCAAACCAATTTCGTCAGTTATTGGGGCGGGTCAAACGCTACATAGAAAAGTAAATATATACCATTCGGAAGTAAGTTTCTTGGGGATGGGGGGGGGGTATTATTTAATAGCGTGTCTTCCAGATGCGTAGGCAGGGACTTGAGCAAGTGTACGCAGCTGCTACAAACGGAATTTTAAAAAATACTCCCGAATGCCCCTTTCAGAGGCTTTCTTCTGGTGTCAAACAAATCAGAGAAGAGCTGTTCAATCGATTTCCGAAAAGACTTGTATGATTGCATTATGATGTATCAGCGTTGTAACGGATGACGGTGTTCTCATATTTCCCCATTTCTTGCGCTGTGTAAAAGTGTTGAGCTGAGCTTGAGCTTGCTGCAATATTTTATCAAAGTATGGCATATTGTGAACGTTTACAAGCGTAAGGAATGCATTGGAGCTTCGTTATCGGTTAATATGTCTATTTTTGTATGAATAACTAGTCTTGGCGAAGAAATATGGCAGAAAAACTAGGTATTGACTCGGACATGCACGAGTTAAAACTCGGCAGCAGCTTTGAGACCGGATCCTCATCAAAGGACAAATTGGCTTTCCATTCACTGCGATGTAAGTTGTTATTTATCAGTTTATACCGGTCTGAAATGCGTAAATGGCGTCACCCGACGCAGGCATATTTAGAAAATTGGAAGATCCCCCAATATTGTAACTGATGAAAATAAATAAGTGATGTTGACACAGTCACAGTTATCAGCATAATCAGGGCTTTTTTGACAAAAATGACACTGAAGTCAGTGAAGACAGTGAACCCGAGAAGTGGAACACCATGAAAAAGTTGACATTTGGCACTGATAATTTTTTTATGAAAATATTTACCATTTATAATTATCTTTTCAGTGGTACATTATTAATCGTCTGGATTTTTCATGTATGAAAAGTATATATTTTATCGCTGTAGCTAGTCTATATGTTTTATGTATATATGTGTAAATAGAAATATGGACTTCTGGGCTCGCGTTAGCATTCGCCAATAGCCATTTGGCGAGAAAATTCTGGATTTGGCGATAAGAACTTCCTGGACACTCGCCAAAATGGCGAATATAAAATTTCAACTACAAACCCCATTTATCAACTGTTCCTCTGGCTATCGAGGCATAGATGTGCCTGGAAAACACATTACATGGTAGATCTACTACATTCATCTCCAATTATAAGATTTATAACCAATTTATAACCAATATATTTGGCTAATTTTGGCTTATGTTTTTCCACGGAATTAGCCAAATTGGCTAATGAAAAAAATATCCTAGCGCGAGCCCAGGACTTGTTCCATCTCAATCCCTACCACCTGGGTATATGTATACTTTCCCTAAAATTGACTACCAAATCCCTGCACCAATTATTTACAAATCCCTTCCCCTCCCGCCACCTTCCTCCAGCCTCTTTGGTGATCAAATGGTCCAGCAGTCCAAGTGGGTATAAACCTATTAAATTAGACAAATATTTGGTAGTAAATTAAATCAAGTTCTGCAACAATTTTAACAGTGCAATCAGGGTTTGCAAATACAAGGCCCAGGGCCAGGGCTAGTCCTGCAAGCAAGCTGCTGTGGCTATTGGCGCAAGTGCCCCCAGGCAAGCCTGCTTCTCTAGGGGCACAACGGTAACAATGTAAAAATCCTTCGACGTTAGTAGGGAATCGCCTGTAGCTTTTACTATAATGTGGGTGTATACAATAATAGTACTTACGTATTCTATATACCTTGTTCTATCTTCTGACATCAAGAAAGTGTATCAACATAGATTGTTGCAGTCATATTTTCGCGAACAAATGTTCGAGCATGCGACTTTTCCCTACCAACCGCCATGTGTATGCAGCGCCACCTGGCGAAACCTGCCACCATTTGTAGCCTGGGTCCCAAACTTTGTCACAGTCAATGACCTGTGAAAGAGGACGCTGCTGTTGTCTTTAAGTGCAAAGCGAGCAACTGACAAGGCCTTCTAGCGGAGAGTCATATGCTAACGGAGAGGAGGAACCAAGTCGCATTGACAGGTACCGGCATCCGCCAAAAACAAATACCAAACAAATATGGCGGACGGCTGGTTGTGAACAGTTGTATGCTCCAACATTTCTTCGCGAAAGTATAACCGAAACAACCTAGTGTCGACACACTTTATTGATGTCAGATGATAAAACAAGGTATATAGAATACGTAAAGACTATGATTGTTCGAGCACACATAATAATAAAAGCTACGGTCGATTCCCTACTAACGTCGAAGGATTTTAACATTGTTACCGTTGTGCCCCCTAGAGAAGTGGGCTTGCCTGGGGGCACTTGCGCCAACTGTGGCTACTGCCAACGGCGTCATAGTTCAGCGACTGGACCCATATCAGAGCTGACTACGTTACATCTATGGAACTAGGCCAGGGCTTCTTACCAAGTGCAAGAGTTCATGTCATGATTCAACAGCTCAACACTGCACACAACACAAAGAGGTTTCAAAATTTTGAGGTTTCATGTTATTTATTCTACCAATATGGTTACTTATCATGGTAGCATTATATTTCCTAGCCATCTTTACTCCTGGGGCATTCTTGTACCAATCTGGTGGTGGGCTTCCGCAGGTGCCCCTTGATGCCTGAGAGACCAGACATTTGGGATGAATAAGATACCCCTATAGAGCAGATATTTGTTTTTGGTTTGCAGAGAAAAAAGAATAAATCGAGTGGGTGTCTGCATGGAACTGGGACATAGAGCGGGTCAACATAAAGAAATTACCCCTTTTAAACAGATTTTGGCTGTAAAATGCCCTGACTGAGTGGATTTTAGAGGTTAAAAATGGGGGGTTTTGCACCAAGCTCAGCAAAGTATGAAGTACCCCCCTGGGTCTTTACTATAAGCTTATCACTGTGTGTCCTTTAATGTTTTATTTTTAATTTAAAAATGGATCTTTACAATAATTAGGAACAATATATTCAACTCCCCTTGTGATCTGTATGCCAGACAGTGCTTTGTCTGGCCAATTGGTTTTGTTGGCATTTCCTGATAGTTTCCAAATACTGAAGATTAAAATTAATTTTTTTATATGACAACCATTTCTAAAAGTTGAAATTTTCATTTCTTTACTTTCATATTTGTTAAATGATTTTGATATAGATATAATATTTAAAATTCTAAATATATATGTATAATAATGAGCTATAGGGAGTGTTCGATTTACCTGAAACCAGTTTTAATGGTTTGTCCACCTAAAGGCGAACGCATTGTTTCATTTATTTACAGCATCAGCATATATGTTAGCAATGGCCATGTGCTTATAAAGTTAATGCCAACATAAATATGCTGTCTGTTACATTTTCTATCCGCAATTAGACAGTCCGTCAATAAATTAGTGCCATAGTTTTGTCCAGCAGTCTCTATTCATTACATTTATGAGTACAAGTATGGTGTATGTGTTGATTGAACTGACACTTCCGCGGAACCAAAACCACCAAACCAGCTCTCTCGATAGTTTCACGGTTTCAAGCGAACCAGTTTTGGTTTCATGTAAATCAAACACACCCATAATGTAGCTGTATCAAAACTATTGTTAGTTTCTTTTGATGTATTTTTCAGATGACTTCAAGCCAGCCTCTGTTGATACTTCTCAGGTTGCCAGTGTAGAAATAGGAGAAAGTCATTCTGTTAGTGTGACATTACCACATGTTGAGGTTGGTACAATATCATTTATAATTTACTAATATTATATTTAGATTGCAGTATAAGAATATATAGGTATTAGATTATCATAAGCAGTGTAAGTACAAGTAATATAACAATGTGCTTTCAAGAACACTATCAAAGTGATACATTTAATGTCAAAGTCATAAATGTCGTAGACACGTTTCGGCCCATATTTTCCGCGAATTTGCCTCGATCACTCTCAAAATCACTGACGTGAGAAAGCAACACTAGACCATTTTAATGGTATTAAACTTAAGTTTGTACTGCGATGTTATCCTCTTCTATGACACAAAGAATATTTCGCCATGCTGACGCGCCATTGGCACAAAACGCTCTGTCGCCAAAATACTAAAACACGCGTCATAAAATGTTGGTTGCCATGGCGCCGAACCTGCTTTGAATAATACATGCTCTATATTTATACCAGCCACGAGAATGCCATGGCAACTATCGAGCCTTTCATTGTCTGTGATTTAGTCTATTTGCGACAAAGTGTCTGCTGCCAATGGAGTGTTAGCATGGAGAAATATTGTTTGTGTCTTAAAAAAGGATAACATCGCAGCACAAACGTAAGTTTAGTATCATTAAAATGGTCTAGTGTTTCTTTCTCACGTCAGTGATTTTGAGAGTGATCGAGGCAAATTCGCGGAAAATATGGGCTGAAACGTGTGTCTACGGCATTTCTGACTTTGACTTTAGATAACTTTACTATAGTTGATAGTAGAAATGTCTAATGTTGGTATCAAGATTAAATATTTCTAAGAAGCATTAGAGTATGTTCAAGAAACTGTTAATGCCATCAGTTAGACAGTAAAGTTTTCTGTCTAATATGTGATGAACAAATGAATGATTATTGCACCGAGGTAATTACCTGTATATATATCTTCATCAATGTCAATGGCAAATTTAATGAGGCTTGTTAATATTGTATTCATTTCATTTCAGGGTTCTGGGACAAGTCAAACTGTATATAAAGGAAATAAGAGACCATGTCAAAAGGAATGTGTTCTCATAATTGATCACAAAACTGGGACCTTCACCTTGGAAAAGCTTTCAAATAATATTCAACTCAAGAAAACCAGGTAAGATCATGGTACATATATATGAAATGTACAGTATCATTTTCAGCTGCCATAAAAAGAAAATGTTGGCTTTGTTTTGATTTTCTCTCAAATGTGGTATCCATAAGTTGTAGGGTGGTGGGAATGGCTCCACTGCAAGAAAATGTTGGCACTTTAAGGCCACTTTCTTAGCAGGAAGAATATCAATGGCCAAGAAACCTCCTGAGCCAATGAAATAGGGTTGGATGAAACCTGCCTCAGATGCAGCTGCCATGGTTAAAACGCAGCCAAGCAGGCTAGTGCAGGGAGCGAAACTAGGGAGTCACCCCTTGGATTGCCTGCGTCACCAATTTACGGTCATTACTATACCCACCATGCCCCATGCCAATCACCCTCACTTTGTCATCTATTCCTGTAAACACCAGTTTAGTTTACATGGGAAAGGAATGAAGCACTGAAGTAATACCTGACATCTCTGTGGAGAAGCTAAAGTGTCTGAGACAAAGGGAGAAGACGTTGCCTTACACCATCTTGTTCTGTGTGTTTTCCAGATGCTATATGACTGAGGGTGGTGAGCATGGTTGGCATGGTGACTTGGGTAGAGACGATGTGGGGACTTCTCCCTCCCCAGCTGAGTGCGATAGTCGCCCCGATCAGAGGCCGGCGGTGGCCGTTGGCGCCTCGAAATCGGCGCTCGACCAAATCCGACCGCGTTTAGATCTAGCCCTCAGGCTGAAACAGCAAGAGGCGGAGAAACGAAATAACGACATAATTTTGCTGTCGAGGAATAAGAATTCCACGTTGTGTTCAACGCAAATAGCGCGAATCAAAGAACTTCAAAAGTTAGAATCAGGCTGCCTGCCGCAGGCTGTGCTGCGACGAACAAACTTTCCACCGACGACTTCCCAATCGGAACAAGAGGGGAGTCCTGGGGGATGTCCCTCTAGGAGTTTCTCGGATATCGTGCAATTTGCCAGCGGTATAGAAGAGGAACTGAGGGCGTTTCTGCAGTGCCGTCCGAAGCAGTTCCAGCGGGAGACTTACGTGTCCTGCGCCCTGGAACCTGCCCTGCTGGAGTCCCGCCATCCGGTCGTCTATCAGGCGGTCTTAAACCGATTAAAGATGTCGGACCGAGTGCTAGACGAGCTATATAGCTACCTGCTAGAGACACACGGCAAGGCCTTTACCCTACGTGATGGCGGGGTGCATGGGTGTGTTCAAAGACTGGAACAGCTGGTGGATTTTATTCTCGTCAAATACAAGCAACGTGTGTGATTATGACGTCACTTTTTGTGGATATGCGAAACCTGTGTTTCGGCCGTAGTGCTAGTTTTTTTCAAATACCCGACGAACGAGACTTTTTGTCCCGCATTTGTGGGTTTAGTGCTAAGCCACGCAGCGGGCGGCCAACCTGTCATCATGAACGTTTGTGAACTAGCGAATACTTTCCATGCACGTTCCTGTTTGCTAATGCTTTGAAACTTGCTCTTCCATGTCTTTTAGAAACAACGCCTAATATTTACTTCTGACTCAGTTGCCAATTTCGTGTAGGTTAACATGGAATATGGCCACCAAATTCGTGGAGGTTACCACGGAATACGGTCATCATTTTTCTGGAGGCTAACATGTAATATCGCCTGCAAATGTTTTACACGATAAAAATGTCACGTCTTCCTTCGTAATGAGTAGGGGGTTAACTCCTCTCTACCTGGAGTCTTTCCGTTGTCGTGATATGACCTATTGATGTTCAAGCGTCATTCTTATACCGACCAATCAACTGTTCCAGCGTTCCGCCTTGCCCTCAGTTTCAACTTGGTAGACTAATCTTTTTACGATCTATTGCAGCAAAGAGGCGTCTTTAAGATGTAGTCGTAACGTAGTCAACGATTTTTTTAAAGTACCGCTAGTTTATTTTGGTTAACCTGACACTCATAAGAATGCAGAATGTTAACTATTGAACAAGTTATTTTTATATGTGAGCTTTATCTGTGATGACTAACAGATCACGTTGTAATCTGACCCCGTGTTTTGAGAGCTGTCATCTTATCTTTTATTGATGCTTTTGTGGATGACTTTGTTGATTAATTAAACTTATGTAATGAATAACAAGACTTGTTTGTTTCAGTTTTTAAATCGCGGCCAACCGCTTTTAGGTTAACGGGTTTTTTTCTACTATGGCATACAAATCACATGGCCATATAAAATGATGAAAACAGACGCTCTGTAAACTCAATTGGTCGATTTTGGTAGCAGTCTGAGCTTCATACCAGCAGACCCGGGTCAGACGGCTCGACACAACCATTTGAGACTTCGTTTTGCAAAGTATCTATCCAAAAGCTTCCTCTGGCAAGTTAACACATAA
The DNA here is from genome assembly GCA_964019135.1 of Arenicola marina. Taxonomy (NCBI): domain Eukaryota; kingdom Metazoa; phylum Annelida; class Polychaeta; family Arenicolidae; genus Arenicola; species Arenicola marina. Next base: position 25,496,897 of record OZ025259.1, read on the forward strand.
CGTGCATAACGGCCGATGGAAAAGGATGCCACATCTCGTCATCCAGCTGATAAAATTGGTAGTTTGTTGGAGCTACACTAAACTCGTTTGGACTCTCTTCGGATTAACCTGTCAAAAAAACAAGAAGGTCAAATATTGTTTGTATCATTATAGCCTAATAAGCCTAATTCTTTAGTGACTTATTGGGTATGTATATGAATGACAAGTTAGCGCGTAGTTTTTTTGGTAAATCTGGAGAGACATCTGCATATTCGCAGTGTTGATGCATTTTTTTATTGTTCAGTTAAAAAAAAAAGTGACCTGCGTTGCACAAATGGAATGGTAATTGGAAGCATCCTCTTGTTATATTTGGCAAATCGTTGCGTATTAACTAATGAAGAGCACATCCTTCAGTTTGTGTTTTACTGACTGATTCGTCAATACATGACGGCGCAAATCGTAGTTCCGATTATTCCGCTGTGTGGCGCCGCTGCATTCTCTGTGCATGCTGGGAAATATATTTGCCTTGACGTGACGCCAATATGGCGTCATTACAATACACAATTTTTTTGGTAATAAAACTCGGCATTGACATTGGAATAACGGGAAAAATATATTTGACGAAGTTACTTAAACATTCTACGACAATATAGATAGGTATCGTGATTCGTCATTGCAAAGACAATGATATGCAAACACTCTCCTTTTTTTTCTGCGTTTCTGCGTGTTGCTACTGCATATGTATTCCTGACCGCATTGCCTCTTGTACTACAGTGAAGCCCACATAGTATATACCCCCAAGTGCACTCACCTGTATTCACTCTCCACAGAATTGAAGGCGCCGGTAGAGGTCAGCACGTAACAACCAGTCGTCCCGTGACGCCCACAGAGAAGCTGAAAGAAGTGAAAACCTCCCCAAGCCGGCGACCTGCCGCCGCCACCCCTACCACAACCCCTGCCCCCAGCCCAGCCCCCGCCCCAGCCTCAGCCCCAGCCTCAGCCCCAGTCTCAGCCCCCGTCTCCACCACTTCTTCCGCTTCCGTCATGACGTTGCCACCCGTTCAAGTAGCTCCGAGCAAGGATATCGCCTCTTCCAGTAGGCCGGAAACAGGTTAGCTGAAATGAAGGCAGATGGCTCGAAAGTTTACTACAGAGAACCGCATTAACATTAGCTTGACTGACCTCATTTGCGCTTCCTTTTTTAATAACTACCTTCATAAGAATATTGATGATATTGATATTAAAGTTTGGGTTTATTGGGTGGATTTTTGTCGTGGAAAAAATCAGTTCTATACGGAGAAAACTGATTTATTGAGCAGTTGCCATCAGTAAACTGTATGTTCAAAGGAAGCGATAGCTTGGCTCAATCAATTGTAGAACACGTGTTTATGATCAGGATATGACCACAAGATGGCGTCATCAGTGACACTATGTGGAAAACAACGTTTAAATGCGCCACCCGCCTCTTAAGTTCATGACATGGTCTGACCTGATCAATACTATTTCCAGGGTATAAACACAGAATGTATAAAATTAATGAGCTTGTCTAAATTACATGTATATATATATACCGACAAGCTTATTAATTTTATACATTCTGTGTTTTTACCCTGGAAATAGTATTGATCAGGTCAGCCCATTTAAATGTCGTGCTCCACATAGAGTGCCACTGATGACGTCATCTGGTGGTCATGTATATATAATATCTTTCCTTTACATCGATGACAACTATAGAATGTTTAGTTGTCTACAGAATAATTATGCCACAAAGCGGGCCCCCATTGACATTTGACCTTTGACCCCAGGGTCACCGAGCGCCACGCCAAACGTCGGCGTGATGAGCAGCAGTAGCGATAGCTCCAGTGGCAGTGACTCCTCCAGCGACTCAGAATCTGAAGAATCCGACCATAAGAAATGTGAGCCTCGTCATTCTGGTAGCGCCTCCTTGCGGAGAGAGTGATATAGTGTTTACAGCTGTTCCAACAGCCGAGGCGCCTCATCTGATCTGACGGAACACCCCCGCCGCGGAGTTTGTTGGAGTAGTAACTTTAATTAAATCAAATTTAAATAATTTTTTTAAATTGGAATAATATAGTTTTCATGATAAATACATAAATGCCCGCAGAGATCAATTGGTTTAACACTAATAAAATTACTAATTGTCATGCTCGTAAATTAAATGATTATAAAAAAAGTGAGATAGGCTTATGAGCATGTAACTAGGAAATACATTTAAAGTAGAGAATTGTTTTTAATATAGCGGTCTGAAATAGAGAATAATAAGTATGGCAGTATTGTGTAAACAATGAAAAGATCACGGTCTGAAATACCGCTATGGAAAAATATAGCCATTAAGGAAAGATCTTTATATTTTAAAAATCTACTTCGCTTCACTGTCGCATGGCTAATTGATTCTGTGTTTTGTTCGACATGGTCCCAATCTCTGCATGCAGTGCACCGTGATCGTGACGTTAGCTTCACGTGGTTGTCGTGTTTTCCCCCCCTCAGCGCCCCCGCCAATCAAGCGATCCTCTCAGCCGACTCGTACCCACAGCGGCAGCACCAAACCTGGCTTCCACAGCACGCTCAGTAAGTGTAACGCGACCCTTATGCAGTATAACGCAGCTCAGTCAATATAACGCAAGTCTCAGTCAATATAATGCAACTCTCAGTCAATATAGCGCAGCTCTCAATCCAAATAACGCAAGTCTGTGTATGGGTAACCAAACCCTTATGCAGCATAACGCAACTCTCAGTCAACATAACGCAAGTCTCAGTCAACATAACGTAACTCTCAGGCAGCATAACGCAACTCATAGTAAACTTAACGCAACTTGCAGTAAGCATATCGCATCTCAGGTAGCATAACGTAGGTCTTTGGTTGCAGCAGACCGCTTCCATTAAGATTTTTCACGTATCATACCGCAGTTCGCAGCATAACGCACGCCTACAGGCATCATGTTGGGACAATGGCTATCCGATAATAACGAACTACATCCACTACATATATTATATATTACAATATGTTTGATCACGGTATCATGTCCATTAAACAAGGCCGCCCCGATAGCTCAATGGGTTAGAGCGTTCGCATTGAGCGCTCTGGTCACCTGAGAGCCTAACGGCACGTGGATCGGTGGTTCGAGGCCCGCTGTGGTCATGTCTGTGTGGTCGCAGGATAAAGATTCCATGTCCTTTTTGGCAAAGAGTAGGGGGTTACCCCCCGGGACATGGAAACTGAATATATAACCTACAACCTGATGAACAGTTTGATTTCACTGACGTATCCGTCTCTGTTTCAGGCGAAGATCTCCAGTTGAGTGACTCCGGAAGTGACAGCGACTGACATTTTGCTCTACTCAGGGGGATTACGGCAGCAAACAACTTCCTGTATGGTTATCGAAGGCAGTTAGTAATTGTATCAATCAATAAGGGGTCTTACACGTACCACGTGTGGAGGTCTGTCAATTCCTGTCTTGACAATTTATGTTTTTGACTGCTCTTTAAAACGTTATTGTGATTTTTACTGCATTGGATCCCAACCAGTAATGGTTACATTTTCAATATTCTGCCGAAACTATGTTGTGAACCTCTCGTAGCTTCCTAGGACACTGTGATAGTAATGTAACGGATCTTAATATTGAGTTGGATAGACTTAGGTACCTAAGGAGTAGGCACAATTAATTTAATTCATAGTTAATTATTTAAAGATGGTGTGTTGCACTACATTAAGTACATATACATTTTCTGGAGTTGTTCGATAGAAATTTACCATTGGGAACTTTATGATACAATCTGCAAGATATGCTCAATATGAATCCTGGCGGTGTAGAATTAGTGGAGTCGACTATATAACTCTCACGATACCAAGGGGCAGTTTACCATGGTGCTTCTTTACAAGGAAATAAATATCTGAGAAGGACTGTATCGCCATAATGTTTTATTGCCCGCATTGCCAGATGCCTTTGGCATGTTGTGATCTCGTCATGTGTTACAATGTAACCGCTATCGTGTGTTATGCTGCTAAGTGGTATATATTATAATAGATAATTATATATTAATGTACATTTAAACCCCGTGTCTGGCGTCTGCCAAATCGAAACACGCTGGGCAATGAGGATCCGTTGATCTTTTAGCATGCGGCGAATGCCATTAGTTAACTAACATGCATTGCTGATTATAACTGAGCCTTGAAAAGTTTTGTGCGTAATGTCTTGTTTCTAGGATCTGGGAACGTGCTGTAAATACCCGAATAAATGGCAAAAACTTGATTAGGTTTCTTCTGTTTCTGTGTTGACGTGTTTGAACTGAGCCTCCGGTCCTCATGGAGGGCCCCCCGATAGCTCAGTGGGTTAGCGCGCTTGCCTTGAGCGCTCTGGCCACATGAGAGTTTAACGGCACGTGGATCGGTGGTTCGAGCCCCGCTGTGGCCAGGTCTGTGTGGTTGCAGAATAAAGATCCCATGTCCTTCGTAAAGAGTAGGGGGGCTTACTCCCGGGGACATGGCTCCACTATCCCTTCCTTCTCCCATTGATGCAATATGACCAACGGTGGTTAAAGCGTCATGAATATACAACCAATCGGTCCTCAGACGGTAGCGGCAGTAGCTTCTAGTATGATAGTTAGATGGTTAATTTAAGAAAGACGATTTAACCGCAACCCGTCGTATATCATGAGGAAGGGAAGTTGAAGAGGAGCCATGTATCTGAGAGTAAACCCTACGCTTTGCGAACCATTGATATTTGCACCTGTGGGGTTCGAACCACGCACCGACCGCTCATACTGGCCTAGCAGAGCACACTCGATTAGCCAAACGCGCAACCTAACAACTAGGCAACGGGGGACCCCCGCTAGATCGACAGACCCGGGTCCATGGGTGGAATTTTCGAGTCCAAAGTCTGTGGTATATTTGGCATACGTTTGATTTCGTTATCCACAGAGGTTAAAGTTGCATGTGGAGTTGTTTTGCTGTTTTTGAATGCCAAATTTGCGTATAAGAACACAACCTAAGGCCTTAAGGTTCGTAACAGACAATAAACTCCTACCATATCGCTCGCCAATTATCTGCCAATGAGCAAAACATTTCAAATTCATGAATTGTCCGCCACAAAAATGAAAACTTGTGCTGATTTGAAACGTCATAAACGTGTGTACACAAGTCGTTTACCGGTGCCACCGACAGGAGGCCCAAGCGCTAAATTATATGAGACAATAGAAGCATCCGGAGCGCCACTTTTTCTTTGGCGGTGGCCGTTGACACTGCTTGTGGTCAAAGGTAACATTTCCTGTTTATGTTTATTTTGGTACAGCCGTTGCAACGATCAGCTCCACGTGTAGCTTTAATCAGATAAACCGCCACTTCCATATAGATCTATGGGCTTGAATTACGAATAACGACTGCCATCTCAAAAAAAGGTTTGAGCGCTCTGGCCACATGAATTTGTATAAGGAAGCCGCCAGCCTGGCATCTACCGCTGTTTTGCCGATTCATATAATACCCAGTGTCTATCCTCCAAATTACAGAATTTTCCGTCCTGTTTGTAGCTCACAATAACATTTAGAAGTGACCGCCAGCCACGATTTCGCCGCCTAACCAGGCGGCAGCCCTTTTTGGAGCTGTGTCCGCGATTGGCCAATCAGAAGGCGATACTCTTATTATATTCAGACCGAAACTGACCATCGCTAATATAAATAGCTGCGATTCTAACTTCAAACATGGCTTTCTTACGGAGACAATCGTCGCAATACGTATATCAATTTGTCTGGATGCTATTTGCCATGAAACACTTAAGATCATACCCTGCCGCAATTCATCCGCAAATCGAAGCCTCTCGTTTCGCCCGTTTCCCATTGAGGGTACCTCCACTGTGAAGAGTTCCCTCCGCGAGATCACTTCCATTTATAACGTAAGGCGGCGCCAAATGAAGAGTCACAATGCACGTCACTTGCTCCGGCAAAATGGTGCGCTGCTCGACATTGATGGGGGCGGGTTGCCTTAATCTGTTTGTCCTGACCTGTTTGTCCTGACCAGTCGGCCGAAACGAAGCGTTAAAACTCGCCATTTTAATTTTAAGATGAAAACTATCGGTGCAGATCGCGATTAGATTAGGTTGGACACTCGCGTTAAATTAAACTTACACTCCGAGGTGATCGTTGCAACGGGTGCACCAAAATAAACTTCTGCTAGACTGCCTAAATGGATGTTTGTGGCCACTGAAAGGTTGGTCGATGTGTCAAACGATCAAGAGATGCGGGAAGCGGCCATTTAGACCTGATTCACCCCCTAGTTTTGAGCACCTGCTGACTTAGTGAGGGAAAATGCAAGAAGGCGGGTAAATGATATTTTCATGAAACCCGTGTAGAGGCGAGACGTGTCTTGGTGAGAGGTCTGTGTTAGACCATAGGAAGAGTAACCGGACGGTCACAGCTAGTGGGTACTACAGTATTTTTTTGCCTCCCCTCCCTGTCATCAGGCTAGCTGTTGTTTTTGTCTTACCGTTAGACGACAGCAAGTTAGATCAAGTTAATTGATACAGGTAAAAGTATCATACGACAAATACAATTTTTGGGGGTCATTCTCGTAGATCTATAAAAAGCATTCGACTGTCACACACCGGCGGCTACCTACTTACTGAAATGAACGCCTGTGGAATCAATTACAAAATCTTACGAGTTGTGAGTTACAGAAACAGATCCAATATTGCGATCTCCCGAGAGATGGCGTTCCTCTTAAGCTATAGTCCCTCTGCCCTCTGCTTCACGCACCTCTCCTCTCTCCACCCCTCCCTACCACACCTAAAGACCGCCACCCCACCCACCCTAACCCATACGGCCGTTCTGGCAGTTACGGCCGTCCTGTCCACACACCCTTCAGTGACAGGGAGTTTCTAAGACAGCAGCTCTATCAAGTTACACCATCGACTGCCGCTTACCGGACAATGGCCCACGGCTCTACGAGTCAATTCAAAATTGGGCATCCTGCCAACGATGACGATAGACCCCTGACTCCACCCACACCCCGTTCTAATGCAACACGGCTTCACTGACCACGCAATGCAGGGTCGCATCCAGACATGCTGGAAAGGGGGGGGGGGGCGGTTTCGAGTAATAGCCTTCTGGCTTTTCATATGTTAAATAGTATAAATTTCGGCCCTAAAAGGGAGGGCCGGGGCCGGGTCGACCCCCCTCTGGATCCGCTCCTGCGATGCATCAACGACCTGTATAGCCAATGCCTAATCCACCATCGTCATCCCCTACAGGTTCAAACTGATACCCGATTACATCATCAGTTGGTGTAAATTCGGTGTTAGCTTCAAATTCTTCGTCCGACTCGCCATCCGCGTAAAAACTCTAAGGTAATTAAACCGCTTCGATATTATAGCTTCCGGTGATAGTAGTGGTCTATACCTACTGGTCGCTTCATCTCCGATGACGTCATCATCAGCGCACTGAGGCGGGTGCCCATGGCAAGTAAGGTGGTGCAAAAGCGCTTGTAACGTATGATAAAAAATTTTTTTTGTAATGTTTACCTTATTCCCCATAGTTTAACTGGAAATATAAAATGATACGGGCCCGGCATTTCCCTTTTCATCTCGAACTATGCTTTCGAGTTTGATCAAGGTCAAAGGTGTGAAGCGCTTCGAGCTTTGACCCCGTGTTATTTTAAACTATATATTTTCAACCTAAACAACGCTTTAAAATCATTCGAGACCCCAGCACCGTTGAGGGCAACCGTTACGTGGGACAGAGGTGATGTGGGGAGCGAGCGAACATCAGTGCGATATCTCGGGAGACCACGTGACAAGACAAGCGGCATGTGACATCAGTGGGTAGGGGAGGGGGGGGGGGGGGAGGTCAAGAGGTATTCACGTTCCTCGTGTTTGGTCTTTTTCATTTTACGTGATTTGGGAACAGTAGAAGATTTTCCTCGTGATTCGAGCATCAGATTTTCGTCGACCCTCGTAGTTGATAAATGGAATTATTCGAGAATCGGGAAGTCGCACCTGCAACTATGTGAATTGGAAATTGCAGTGGCGGGTCAAGGAAGGGAAGGGGCAGAAGTACGCCCCCCCCCCCCCCCCCTGGCTCGTAGAAGACTCTTTTATCTCCAGATCCTCTTTCGGGTACCTAATTAATATGCATGCCCACCCTGCGTAAGATAATATTTGCGTAAGTTTGGGAATCATATACATGTAGCCTGTTTATGTAAGATCAATAGATCTGTAACAAAAGTCAGTTTTGCTTGATGTCCAGGTTAGTTACAGGGTGAATGGTAGGGACGTGTTTTGTTTCCGAAACAGCAGTTCATTATTCACACGGGGCCATAGATACAATGTACATGATTCATTATTATCAGGTAAGACCCCCCCCCCCATTAAAAAGCCCCACGCCCCATATTCCCAGTTGAATGTTGATAAAATTGCCGAGACACCTTCTGAAGTCCCCCTGGTCGGTTTTTTTAAGCGCTCTTTCAGTCGTCAGATCTTTATAGCCTCCGCCCCCCCCCCCCACCCCCACACACACACACGAGTTGTCAACTTATAAAGGGACCGGCGTCAATTACTAAAGCCCCCACCCTCCACCTCCACATGGAAACGACCAGGGTACGCCACTACACATGGCCAGTGACCTATAAACCTGTAAACCTATACCTAATGGGAGAAAATGTAAGCACATATATATATATATATATATATATATATATAACCATGCAGTTAATATAGATGGCTATATATATGCACGGGTGGCGCATATTACAAGTATCTGTTTCGTGAGTGGTAGTGTGGGGAGCAAGGCGAGGAGATGAGGTGTGGGGGGCTTGAGCTTCTGTCAGCGGGACCGTATCAGTGCATCTGGCAATCTACCTACACTCCGAGGCCTGATGTGCTTAATTGGAATGGAGTGATATATTCGGTTTTTAAGGGCTTTCCGTTTCTCTGTAAATACCCATATTAAACGAT
>OZ025259.1:25506035-25528958 GCA_964019135.1 Arenicola marina
AAAGGCTACAACTGGGGCCTGTATGCAATGCAACAAAAATGGATGCAAACAACATTTCCATGTCACATGGTCAGTGTTTTGAAACAAGCTTAAAGCCTCTCTTCTGTAGTAAAGTTGCTATTAGAACCAATTAGGGGGGTGAAGGCTATAAACCATTTATTATATGGTTGTAAACCGGTATGGGTAAACCACGAAACGGGCTCCGTTTCGCGAAACCGAGCGAAACGGAGCATCAATAGGCGAAACGGAGTGATTGGGTGGCCGTATTGGCGGTAATGGTATTGTGACGTTATAAACTACGAACTATTACATGTTAAGCAGCAAGGTATATTCATTAGGGAAGGGGAAACCGCAACATTTTGGAGCTGTAACGTTTTTTCACCCACCGGACCGAGCCGCCATATTGTGTGTTGATAAAACGAAATCTGCAGTGGCGCCATCTAGCGAAAATTATCGATGATCGCTGTCATTACTAAGCCAAATGTCATGTGACATGTCTAAAGCTCTCACCGTTTCATTAAATTCGCTGCTGTGGGAGGGTTTTGCCGATCGCATGGCTATAGCGAACCGTTTCATTAAATTCGCTGCCGTTAGAGGTTTTTGCCGATCGCATGGCTATAGCGCGCCGTTCTATTCCGTGGGAATGTGCAGATGGCTTCAACATTTTCATGTTGGGATTATGATGCAGTGAAACTGGCTTCAGGGTTATGGGCTATTCGGTGTGGATGCAATTATGATGCGTTATTTTTTTGCTTCAGAGCTATGAGGTCTTGATGTGTGCGTTCACACATGTGTTAAGCTGCAATTGTGACATATGTACAAGCGGTAACTGTCAACTGGAGTCATTGATGTGAGGCTTGATTCCAGTCGTGTACCGAGTCAATGTCCCCCGTCACGGATTTAGTGGATTCCCTGCAAAGTTGATAATTTGTTATTTGGGAGATGTTTTCAAAGGGATGCAATCGATTGGTTCTGTTATTTTTGTTTTTCATTTCTGTTAGTGGCTACCTGTTAAGCCATTTCTCACATTAGCTACAATAATTTCACTAAGAACGTGTTTGCTTGGATTTAGCAACGCCAGCTGGCGCCACTGCAGACTGGAGATAATTTTCGCTAGATGGCGCCACTGCAGATTTCGTTTTATCAACACAATATGGCGGCTGGGTCCGGTGGGTGAAAAACGTTACAGCTACAAAATGTTGCGGTTTCCCCTTCCCTAATGGATATACCTTGCTGCATAACATGTAATAGTTCGTAGTTTATAACGTCACAATACCATTACCGCCAATACGGCCACCCAATCACTCCGTTTCGCCTATTGATGCCCCGTTTCGCTCCGTTTCGCGAAACGGGAGTCCGTTTCGTGGTTTACCCATACCCGTTGTAAACACCTATAATTGTACATAAATGCGGGACTAATTATTACCCTGTAACACTGCATTTTATATCTTGTAAATAGTCCGAAGCATATGTCTACCCAATAAGACTGCTGGACAAACAAAATTGCAAAGAAGAATACAATTTGTTCTCATATTCTATTGTCATTTCCTTCCATTGATCTAACATTTGATGGTCCTTTCAGTGCTCAAGCTCAAGGCTTGCTGTGTGAAGAAGCTGGTAACTACATGGACAATGTCAAATACTGTGGTTATTGCTCCTACCACTACAAAAAACTGGTATGCTTTAGTAATGTCAAAATGACTGCTGTTATCATGTAAGCCATCTACTTCTTATAGTACTTGGTCATTAAACATAAATTAATGGTTTATTCTCAATCTAGTGTATGTTACTGATGAAAAGAGTAACCGATTACTGCTGTGTCTGCGGTTTTTACATTAAATTTTGTGCCTTTGGCTGTATTATGAACATGGTAAGTTTACGCTATTTCACTACATTCTGACCACAGGTGATTGGTATGTTTTGGTATTCTTTGAGCAGAAAAAGGACAGCCACATCAAAACCATCCCAGCCTTCAAACCCATCCCATCAGAGATCGCTACACCAGAAGGAACACCAGAAAAGTATTCTGTGCCAGCCAAGGGAGAAAGAAAGGTTTGCAAGATTGCATTACATTACAATCTATTACAATGTTTATAATCAAAAAAGACATTGGATAGCAACTGTCAAAGGATTTGGTAAATAGCTATAAGTATATTCAATGTGTTATTTTAAAATGGTGATGTGAACAGAGTTTTACTGCAGGCTTATCTGTAGCTCAGTTGGTAAGTTGCAGACCCACATGTCGTGGACCAAGTCTGGCGCCTGATACCTAGGTTGTGTTTCATCCAACCTAAATACAGTGTTCCAAGAATTATTTTACCCCAATGTAATCTTCATAGGCATTATTTATTTTATGCACTGTATGGTTCTGCCCACAGGGACGGGGTCAGTTGCTAGTGGTTGCCTATGGTTCTCGTACCTGTTTATGTTTCAGAAGGAGCGTGTAGTGCGCTCAGGCGTCGCCATGTCTGTCGGGGGCGACGGGGAGGGTCCGCCCGGCCTCCCGCCTCCCCACACCGGGCCCGGGGCCTCATCCCCGCCGTCGTCGATGTCTCCGGCCGGGTCGCCGACGGCCGGCGGCGGCGGTGGGACGGCCCCCATCAAGGACATCACATCGACGGGGAAGTTCACGACGGCCAACTTCCGGGAGACGACCATCACGCCGAGCCCGGCCAACATCGTGGGCGAGTTCTCGCCGACGAGAACGCCGGTGGCGACGGCGGCCGAGCGGAAGCGGGATCGCCGCCAGTACCAGGGCCACGAGCGGGCTTCCTTTTCCTCGGATACCAACAGCAGCAACACGCTGTCCGGCTCCTCCGGGTCGGAACGCGAGGGCGGCCGCGACACGGACGGGGAGAGCAAGGCCAGCAGCAGCCGCAGCTCGAACGCCGCCGCGGGACTGCTGGCCCTGTCCTCCACCGCCACCTCGGTGGCGGTCTCGGCCTCGGCCTCGGCAGCGGCGCTGGCGGCGGCCCGCAGCGGGCTCCTCAAGGGGGACCCCTACGTCGCCCTCACGCCGCCGTCCACCCTGGTTCTGTCGGCCGCCGGGGCCCCGCCGCCGCCCCTGGTGACATCCGCGGGGTCCTCCTCCTCCTCGGCCTCCGCCAAGGCGGCCGCCCAGAAGGCTGGGTCCTCGATCAATGCTGGGTCCTCTACAGCGGCGGCGGCGGCGGCGGCGGATTCCCCCAAGGCCGTCGCCTCGGCGCCCGCCGTCAGCGCCGCCACGTCGCCGCCGTCGCGCACCCCGCCCCCGGCCGTCGCCAAGGCAACCACCGCCACCTCCCCCGCCACGACGGCGTCGCTCAGCGCTGCTCAGTCGTTCACCTACTCGTTCGAAACCTTCCTCAACCGGAATTACCCGACCGCTTCCAAGACCTCCTCCAAGGACTTGGACGGGAAAGACGACATTGAAACAGACGTCGACGTCACGACTCCCGAAACACCGACCGTGGCCGCCCCCAAGAGACCAAGGTCAAGGTCAGTGTCCCATGCCATGACGTATATATTACGGAAGTGTTCCATAACTTGGAAGTGTCACGCTTTTTTTCACCGTAAATTTTCAGACGACAATATGGACGTATCGTCAGACGTCACTCCTTCACACATGTGACAAATGTGCCTTAATAATACAAAAATTAGAGAAAAACAATATATATTGAAATAATGCTTCATAGAATAATAGTATCGTAGTTTATAAAAGTAAAAAGCGAAGGGACAAAGCAAGTTAAAACAATCAACCTTAGATAGATAGTTTGTTGTTATACTCACTTGTGAGTTCAATGATACAACATACGCCATCCTCGAAAAGCACAAATTATACAGCTCACCCAGCCGTCATGGCTTCTGACATGAACGCATAACACTTATTGTTTGTAATCATGCTACAAGTAATGCACCGTTATAGCTAATAAGAAAGACAAAACAAAAATATTGCCATCATTCAACGATACAACCGATTTGTCCTGATAATATAACTCATTTAAGTTTTATTTAATCTGCGTTTCGTTCTTGCGTTGGCGGGGTATAGGTCCACAGTGATGATATAATTAATAAGTTTTATTTAAAGGGAACCGCCAGCCTGGCCTCTAACGCTGCTTTACCGATTCATATAATACTCAATTGTCTATCCTCCAAATTACAAAATTTTACGTTCTGTCTGTAGCTCACCATAGCATTTAAAAGTGACCGCCAGGCACAATTTGGCCGCCTACCCAGGCGGCAGCCCTTTTTGTAGGCGTGTCCACGATTGACCAATCATGAGGCGATACTCTAATTTATTCAAACCGGAAATTGCGCCCATTGTGTGAGCAAAACAAGAGCGCATGATAATCGCTAGTATAAATAGCTGCGATTCTAACTCCAATCATGGCATTGTTGCGGATTCAATCGTCGCAGGACGTATATCAATTTGTTTGAACGGTACTTTTCCATGAAAGGCTAAGATCTTGCGCTACTGCACGGCTTGGAACTGCCGCTGTTCATCTAGAAATCGCGGCCCTGATCTCTCTCTCCGCGAGCTGTAACGTATGGCGGCGCCATATGAATAGTCACAATATGCGTCACTTGCTCCGGCAAAATGGCGCGCTGCTCGACATTGATGGGGGCGGGTTGCCGAAACGAAGCGTTAACACTCGCCAATTTAATTTTAAGATGTAAACTTTCGGTGCAGATCGCGATTAAATTAGGTTGGCCACCCGCTTTAATCTGCGTGTCGTTCTTGCGTTGGCGGCGTATAGGTCCACAGACAAGGAGAAGAAAAAACCCAAGAAGACCAAGGCTGAGAAGGCCAAACTGGCGGCCCTGGGGGCCGGGCCCGCTGAGAGGATCAAAGATGAGAACCCTACCGGGGGCGGCGCCGGCCCCGCCTCCGCCAAGGGCAAGATCAAGGACCTCCTGGCGGCCGGCACGCTGCCCCCGGCCGCCGCCTCCCCTTCTCAGACGAGCCCCCCCATGAAGGGCCCTGGCGGGGGTAAGGCGCAGGCCAACCCCCGCGCCAAGGCCGGGGTTAAGGCTTCCCTGAGTCCCACGTATAAGGTGTTCGCCGCGGGAGCGGGGGGCGGGGCGCCGACCCCCCTCACCGGCGCGCAGAAAAAGGCCGGGGGAAGGAAACGGAAGAATGCGCAACTCCTCAATCTGAGGTAGGCTTGACCGGTGGCGACACGTGGCGGAAAGCTTCAGATAACCTTAATAGACAATAATCGTAAACCTCACACTCGGTTGCTAAAATTGCTCAACTTTAACATAGGACCCTACGAGAACTATTAACTATTAAGAACAGCTGGTCCATCTCTATCGCCTGGTGACCTGTCAGGGCCCCCATACCACGGCATGCCTTATCATATCATAACAAAGCGCGACGGGGTGGTGGGATAATTAAGTTTACTGTCGCGAGCGGTGACAGCGACCGCGGTGCCAGTGTAGGCATACTGTTGTGGAGGGGGGGGTTTCAAGCTGGGGTGGTGGGATGATTCACTTGGTTGCTATGAAACTAATGTGCATGGTATGGATGTAGAAACTAGATATGTAGACCGAAACTAAATAAACGGGCAGTTTGGTTTTAGCTGTCCACCGAGTGAGCTCGTTGAGCCTGGGAGAAACTAAAGAATGGTTTTACTTTTGGGATGGGGCCGACAATTGAGAGGATGCTCACTATAGCGACAGTTTTAGAGCTGCCGGATCTGAGGGGTCAATATGGATCTGAGGTATCAAATATGCCAAATATAGATCTGAGGGGTCAATCTGTATCTAAGGTGTCAAATCTGGATCTGAGGGGCTCAATACGTCACAAATAAAGTCAGTCAAGTCAATTATTAAGGTCAAGGCCATTGTAGTGGACCGAAGACATAATCCGGATTTTACATTTTACGTCATTTTCACCCTACGGGTGGCGCAATCTCTATTATATTTTTTCTCTATATATTTTTATTGTTATCACTCTCTGGTTCCGGTTAGAGCGTGACATTATAGGTTTACTTTTACTGGGGATAAACGTTAATATACAGTGTGGCACGATATAGCCTTACAGGCTGAAAGTGCCGTTAAAACCCAATCAAATCATATACAGTTCACGCCACTTATTCGTCATTTCCTATACAATCCCATGTTAACAACTTCGGTTAATCGCAAATTCTAATCGCAACACACATGTACCTGAAAATGTCCTTCAACAATTCTGGCCTTACACCAAAAAGCGCTCGTCCGTAGGTTTTTCTTTTTTTTATCCCGTAAGGACCTTGAGCCCGCTCATATATTAAGAGCTGTTATGACAAATAACGGATGCCGCATCGTTGCACGGGGATGAATGCCGGCAAAAGTCACTGCATTTGCCTCTTAGAGATAGACTGTTTGAATGTGAACGGCGAGCGCTTATTGAATACAGAGCGAGAGAGGGAGCCTGGATCGTATTAAAATCCCTTGATTTCCCTTTCGTCTGGTCAGTAAAATGTCTGAAGCATTCTTGCGAAGTAAATATGTGTCAGATAAACCATTCCCCCCCAAACGCCACGATGCACATGGTACATGATGCCTGCCTGTGATAACTCCCAGCGGAGACGGGCCCGGTCTGTTGTTTGCGCAGGATCTCGGGTCTCTCCTGGCAAAGTGTTACCGGTGACTTTGGCAGACTTGCATCTTTTCTTCCTTGACCCTGTCCATCATCGCGCGGGGCCGGCCCGATAGCTCAGTGGGTTAAGAGCGCTCGCCTTGAGTGCTCTGGCCACCTGAGAGCCTAACGGCACGTGGATCGATGGTTCGCGCCCCGCTGTGGCCATGTCTGTGTGATCGCAGGATAAAGATCCCATGTCCTTCTTCGCAAAGAGTAGGAGGTTACACCCGGGTCCCCTCCTTCCCATTGACGCGATATGACCAAAGTGGTTAAAACATCCTGCATATACAACCAACCAACCTTCTCATATTGACGCGATATGACCAAATTGGTTAAAGCGTCCTTCATATACAACCAACCAACCTTCTCATATTGACGCGATATGACCAAATTTGGTTAAAGCGTCCTGAATATACAACCAACCAACCTTCTCATATTGACGCAATATGACCAAATTTGGTTAAAGCGTCCTGAATATACAACCAACCAACCTTCTCATATTGACGCGATATGACCAAAGTGGTTAAACATCCTTCATATACAACCAACCAACCAACCTTCTCATATTGACGCGATATGACCAAATTTGGTTAAAGCGTCCTGAACATACAACCAACCAACCTTCTCATATTGATGCGATATGACCAAAGTGGTTAAACATCCTTCATATAAAACCAACCAACCAACCTTCTCATATTGACGCGGTATGACCAAATTTGGTTAAAGCGTCCTGAATATACAACCAACCAACCTTCTCATAATGACGCGATATGACCAAATTTGGTTAAAGCGTCCTGAATATACAACCAACCAACCTTCTCATATTGACGCGATATGACCAAAGTGGTTAAACATCCTTCATATACAACCAACCAACCAACCTTCTCATATTGACGCGATATGACCAAATTTGGTTAAAGCGTCCTGAACATACAACCAACCAACCTTCTCATATTGACGCGATATGACCAAAGTGGTTAAACATCCTTCATATAAAACCAACCAACCTACCTTCTCATATTGACGCGGTATGACCAAATTTGGTTAAAGCGTCCTGAATATACAACCAACCAACCTTCTCATATTGACGCGATATGACCAAATTTGGTTAAAGCGTCCTGAATATACAACCAACCAACCAGCATCGCGCTATGACTAACACTGCTCGCAGCGTCCAACATTATGCCGAGCCAATGTCATGATATACATATAATATATAGATGTGTGTTTCATCTGTCCCTTTCTCCCCGGTGTTTGTCCCCAGCTCGGTGGGCGGCCCTCCCTCCCTCCAGTCCCCGGCCGGGGCGGGCACCACGCCAGTGTCCATGTCGGCGCTGCAGAAGCAAGGTATGCTCCCCCCGGCCCTGCTGGCGGCCGGCGACACATCAACCATGATAAGTATGTCACAACCACTTAGAATACTATAACAAACGGCCGGGCCATCAGATGTTCTTTCACAGCATTCGGTTACGGCGTTGAAATGACCTGAATCATCAAATTGATACATTTCTCGTATAGATGCGTGGTGAGTGGATATGTTGGGTCATGTTTTTCTCTGTTCAATTCGGATCGCTTGTCAAATTGTTCTCTGCGGATTTGTAACTGTGCCATAATAATTTCCTATTCATTGTATGATAGTCCAATATACGGATATGACGGCTTGTGGTATTGATAATTCTCATGCTGATACTGCTATCTGAATGCTGTCATTACCATAGCTACCAATGATGTTCGATATATATATATATAATTATATGACCAATTTATGTATAATTATATGACCAATTCCTCATGCTTGCTTGCTATACTCATCTCGTAACAATTGGTAAATGTCTCTTTAAAAATCTGCTCTTTGCTGTTGCATATATATATATATACTTATTTATATTCATCTATGACATATATATTGTATTGTACGCTGTACAAGTAAAGCCCTGTGCTTGGGAATGTTAACCATATTATCAGCTCCCAAAGAGCCCTTTCTTTCTACTTCATGAGGATGATTTGTAGTAAGCTCTTTTTGTAGTGACGTCTACCTCGCCAGTCTTAACTGATGGGGGCGATCTCTGGCCTCTCGCTGTCCCGATGAACTGTACATTTCGTTCTATTCAACGGCTGTCCCTCTCTGGCATCCTAGACAACAAACCTGGCGGTGGGGGTAGTGGTGACGGCCCGCCCACCTTGACCCAGATCGTCCCCAGCA
Source organism: Arenicola marina (assembly GCA_964019135.1). Lineage (NCBI taxonomy): Eukaryota > Metazoa > Annelida > Polychaeta > Arenicolidae > Arenicola > Arenicola marina. Next base: position 25,514,843 of record OZ025259.1, read on the forward strand.
CCGCCCCCCACCCCGTCGGCCAGCAGAACGAGAGCTCAGCCCCCTCCTCACCCCCTGGGCTGGCCAGTGTCCATGCATCAGGTATTCCCCCCCTACACCCTGCACCCCTCCCTCTCCATCTCCCCCGAACCCCGTCCCCCGACCTCCCTCCCCCCTGCGGAATACTTCCTTGTTATATGTTACCCTGTGGTGATGTGATATCCCGTACCACCTGCACCCCACCCTCTCCCCCAAGCCCCGTCTCCTGCCTCCCTCCCTCCCCCCTGCAGAATACTTTCTTGTTACATGTTACTCTGTGATGCGTGGTGCTGTGCTGTGATGTCACTGTTCCTTTCCGCAACTACCGGCATACTACGCCATAATGGGTTGCGGGTAAAACATGTAACCTCCTCCACCTAAGGACGAACTAAAATACGGTTATAGTAGCTGCTGAGGGTCCCTTAACTTACGCAATGCTGCCTTAACTCACGCAATGCTGCCTTAACTCACGCAATGCTGCCGTAACTCACGCAATGCTGCCGTAACTCACGCAATGCTGCCGTAACTCACGCATGATTAACGCCTCTTCACCATTAGCTCTCAAGCTTACGGTGGTGGTATTCTTAGGGAAATGTTACCACTTTACCGATCCATTAAATGCATAAATTTGCTCTCTTCTGAGATATATTTTGTGGTTTCTCCTGAATAAATGGAACTTGTCTTTGCTTAGCTTCAATAAAGCATAATGTTAGGTGGTGATTATGAACGCCTACGCGCTGAAGCATTTCACTAAACGTGGAGAAGCTAAAAAGTGTCGATGTACGTAGCGCTAAATAACTAGCTCTATATTAGAAAACGCAGCTTTTTTCTTTGCTGTTGCTGGAGTAACGACAACAATTTGCTTGAATTTATCATTCTTGGGGATAATATAGATAATTGAAACCCTCGTAACATCTCTGTTGTATATATATGTATATAGCCTGGACGGGCAATCTCGCACTGTACCGCTTTACTCTCCCCATGTGTGTATAATCGTTCTGCTTGCACACTATTCATGATTAACACTCCTAGATGCATGACTCGGCATGTAGTATTGGTGACAATTCGTAATCGCTAAACTGGACTAAACTGTGCATTGTATCCATGGTAACCAGGGTCGACGTCGGAGATTGGAGACGGCTTGATGAACGGCCCCTCGATGCTCCTGGGACCCCCACGACCCCCTACCTCAGTCCCCAAGGGGCTCCTGTCACCCTGCAAGGCGGGAGGCGACACCCAGTAAGTAGACAGACCACCAACGTTTCACCTCATTGTTTGGGGTCACCCCGTGGCCTAGTGGGTAGCGCGTTCGGCTATTGCTGAGTGTACGCGGCTAGGCCAGCCCTAGCGGCCGGTGCAGGGTTCGAATCCCGCATTTGCAGCTGTCTATGTTTGCGCAGGGTAAAGATACCGAGTCTTTCTTCCCGGAGACATGTCTTTGTACCTTAACCCCTTCCCATTGTCGCCATATGACCTGCTACAGAGGTTTAAGCGTCTTACTTAACGAGCCATCACTTAATTATATGTATTATAATGGTAATTATCTGTATTATAATGGTAATCATCTGTATTATAATGGTAATTATCTGTATTATAATGGTAATTATCTATATTGTAATGGTAATTATCTATATTGTGACGGTAATCATCTGTATTATAATGGTAATTATCTATATTATAATGACAATCATCTGTATTATAATGGTAATTAGCTATATTATAATGGCAATCATCTGTATTATAATGGTAATTATCTATATTATAATGGTTATCATCTGTATTCTAATTGTAACTATCTGTATTATAATTATAATGATAATTATCTTATTATAATGGGAATTACCCGTATGTTGGTATAGCTTCTGGGCGCATTACTGACATCAATGTTTCCATAACTAGTTATTGTATAGCGCAAACCCCAAGATATCATTTGTGTTTAATGCCCTGGGGCAATTTCTCATGGAAGGGGAATGACACATGCTTGATGTGGTACATATACTTGATGCGGTACCCGATGAGAGTAATAAGAGTTTGTATTATGTTTCTCAGGTCGCAGCTGCCGACCAGTATGGAGCAGCTGTTGGAGCGGCAGTGGGACCAGGGCTCTCAGTTCCTTATGGAGCAGGGCCAACACTTCGACAGTGAGTCCCCACCACCCGAGCGCTGTTCGTTACGGCCCTCTCTTGACTGACTTCCAATACTGGTGCCCAAAAGAGGTTTAAAGCGTCCTGAATATACAACCAACCATCCAAAACTGGTGCCTTTGATGTTTGTACAGGATAAAGATATCTTGGCAAAGAAGAGAGGGGGATTCTTCTCTGCCTTGACCCTTCCCATTATCGCGAAATGACCTGTAGAGGTTAAAGCCTCCTAGTTTAAATAGCAAATGGTGGCTGGATCAGTCACGCATGTGACGACAAAGGTCATAGTTCAGCCGCGTCATCGAGATTCCGATGTTTCATTTTATTTCATTTCCGAACATTTCATTTTAATTCATTTTCCAAACTTTTTATTTCATTTCTCAACTCATCATTTTAATTCATTTTTTAACTTATGTATTTTATTCATTTCTCAACATTTCATTTTTTTTTTTTTTATCATTTTATTTCGCAAACTTATATATCATTTTATTGTTCGAAATGTCATTGCCCTAGATTGTATTTTATTTTATTTTATTGTTCAACATTTCCTTGTATTTCCAGTCGCCTCGCTGCTGAACTGCCTGCACCAACTGCGGCAGGAGAACCAGCGCCTGGAGGATCACATCGCCCAGCTGACCTCCCGCCGAGACCAGCTGCTGGCCGTCAACGCCCGCCTCTCCCTGCCCCTCAACCCCACCGTCACCACCCCCCAGCAGCAGCAGCAGCCGCAGCAGCTGCCGCAACTCTCCGGCGCCTCCGCCAGCCTCATCGGCGGCCCCGGTCCCGGCCTCACGCCGCCCGGCACCCATGCCCTGGTCAACTTCACCCCCGGCACCCCGGCCGCCGCGCCGCCCGCCCCGACGGGCGCTGGCCCGGGCAGCGGGGGTGCCGGGGGCGGCGGCAGCGGTAGTAACCCCGGCTCTCAGGGCGCTACCCCCGAGGGCGGCGTGGGTGGGGGGCACGGCCGTGGGGCCCGCATCAATAACTACCTTTCCTCGGATAGCGGGTTCAACATGGCGCAGGTGGGTCAACGGTCGCTCCCGTCCACATCCTTAACATAAACTCTTATTAAAGTTCCCAGTTTGTCTTAAACAACCCTGGAGAAATCCGAGAAACATAACATTGTAGGGTGGATAGTTTTTTTGGTGATAAATAATTATTGATCATATGACAATACTCATATCGGTCTTCTCGCCCATATTGAACTCCAAATGTAGCGTAAAAGTGTGAAACAGAGGTTAAATTTTTAAACTAGGATATGTATTTTTTTTTATTTATTGTCCATAAAATATCTGAAGAAAATCTTTTAATTTCTTACTTATGATCACTGGTTCTGAAATAGCAATATGTGATTGTGTTTCACACGAGAACTTTTGCTGCTTAGCACATTAAAGTATAGAAATGTGTATATTTGTTCACACATTTTTCTGATTAACATTAAAGTTCAATGTGACCCCCCCCCCGTGTAGGAGGTGTCGGCGGCCTTCAACCGTGCGGCGACTGCGCGGAGTCCGGCCCAGGGCCACAGCCCCGCCTCGGCAGCGGGTGGCCCCATGTCCAACCACGTGCCAAGCACGCACAGCCCAGGTCAGTGCCACCAGCCCTACGCGCTCATACAATGACCGTAGATTACCGAATAGAAGAGGGGGCCTCCCTGGTGTAGTGGTTAGCGCACTAGACCGCAGATCAATAGGTCCTGGGTTCGAATCCGGGCTCGGGCACCTAATCTGGGGCATGTTTCATTCCTTCATCCTTCATCGTCTCGGGAGGTTCCTTGGCCCAATTTAGCCTGTATGTGCACAAAAGTGGCCTAAAACACCAACATTCCATTCCATTCCGAATAGAAGACGGACATGTTTTTACCAATATTATGTAATTTTCGCCGCTACGGCCGGGGAGAACCCTAAATTACAAAACATTCATTTCTGATACATTTACCGTAGATTACCGAATAGAAGACATACTAGTTTTCATCAACATTATGTAATATCGCAACTACGGCCGGGGAGAACCCTAAAAACCCAAACATTTAATTTATCATACAATTACCGTAGATTACCAAATTGAAAGTGGTTTTCCAGAGCCCCTGTGGCCTATTTCACGTACGTAATACAGCCGCCTGCGGGGCTTCGTAGGGTAAGATCGCCCATCATTTACATGGTAACTTTAGCCGACTGCGTTCGTGAAAACCGCCCAAAGAGGTCCATTGGCGCAGTTTAGAACACGTGTGTGTGCACGAAAGCGGCCTGACAACACATTCATGTCGTTTCATTTCGTCCTTTCCCTGGGGCCGGCCCGATAGTTCAGTGGGTTAGAGCGCTCGAATTGAGTGCTCTGGTCACCTGAGAGCCTAACGGCACGTGGATCGGTGGTTCGAGCCCCGCTGTGGCCATGTCTTATGTGGTCGCAGGATGAAATAAAGATCCCATGTCCTTCTTCGCAAAGAGTAGGGGAATACCCCCCGGGGACATGGCTCCATTCTCCCTTCCTTCTCCCCATGACGCGATATGACCAAAAGTGGTTTTGGCGTCCTGAATATACAACCAATCGTCTTTCCCACAGCCTCCTCGACGACCAGTCACAGCGCCAGTCAGCAGAGTCCCGACGCCGGTCGGCCGCCCTCCCTGACCTCCATGGTACCGCTGATGGCACCCCCCATGCTGGCCCCCGACGGCCTCCCCCCGGGCGCCCTGCCCCCCGGGGCCGTGCTGGGGCCGCGCTTCCAGCTCGGCGGCGTCAGCGAGCAGCAGCGCCAGCTCATGATGCAGCAGCACCAGTTCCTGCTTAACCCCACCCTCACGCCGGTAAGTGTGTGACCCACCCACCCTCACGCCGGTCAGGGTGTGAACCCCCCCCCCCACCCTCACGCCGGTCAGGGTGTGACCCACCCACCCCACCCTCACGCCGGTCAGGGTGTGACCCACCCACCCCACCCTCACGCCGGTAAGTGTGTGACCCCCCCACCCTCACGCCGGTCAGGGTGTGACCTCCCCACCCTCACGCCGGTCAGTGTGTAACCCACCCACCCCACCCTCACGCCGGTAAGTGTGTGACCCACCCACCCCACCCTCACGCCGGTCAGGGTGTAACCCACCCACCCTCACTCTGGTCAGTGTGACCCACCCACCCCACCCTCACGCCGGTCAGGGTGTGACCCACCCACCCCACCCTCACGCCGGTAAGTGTGTGACCCACCCACCCCACCCTCACGCCGGTCAGGGTGTAACCCACCCACCCTCACTCCGGTCAGTGTGACCCCCCCACCCTCACGCCGGTCAGTGTGTAACCCACCCACCCCACCCTCACGCCGGTAAGTGTGTGACCCACCCACCCCACCCTCACGCCAGTAGGTGTGTGACCCACCCACCCCACCCTCACGCCGGTCAGGGTGTAACCCACCCACCCTCACTCCGGTCAGTGTGACCTACCCACCCCACCCTCACGCCGGTCAGGGAGTGACCCACCCACCCTCACGCCGGTAAGTGTGTTACCCACCCACCCCATCCTGACGCCGGTCTGTGTGACCCACCCACCCTCACGCCGGTCAGTGTGACCCACCCACCTCACATTCACGCCGGTCAGGGTGTGACCCACCCACCCTCACGCCGGTATGTGTGTTACCCACCCACCCCATCCTCACGCCGGTCTGTGTGACCCGCACCCTCACGCTGGTCTGTGTGACCCCCCCCACCCCACCTTCACGCCGGTCCATGTGACCCCCCCCCACTACCCTCACGCCAGTCAGTACGTGACCACCTTCACGCCGGTCAATGTGACCCCCCCCCCCCCCCCACTACCCTCAAGCCAGTCAGTACGTGACCACCCTCACGCCGGTCAATGTGTGACCCACCCCACCTCACCAGCTTTTTCACGTCACCCTCCGGCCGGGGAATGTGTGACCTTACGTGTGACCTTACGTGTGACCTTACGTGTGACCTTACGTCGCGGGTAATTGTCGCAGATTAATGATCTTGACAACTTGTTGTGATATCCTGGGACCATTGGTTTTTTTGTTTTGTTTTTGTAAAAGCATTTATTTATTACCAATCACTGTCAGTGTACATGCGCGTAACATACCATAAGACGGATTAAAACGAAAATATTCTATTTAAAGTAGAAAATATAATGCACGTAGCAATTTGCATGCGTCGTTAAGTCGTGTATCTTTATATATTTGTACCGTGTTTTCTAATTCATGCTTTAAAAACCGAATGCAGTGTCTCTTGTCACGTTTTTCAAATTCATTATTATTTATCAATATATATATATTTTATACATGTCGAAACGAACAACCGAAATCACCGTTGTTACAATTTCCTACAATATTTGTTTGTTTACCCTCCAGGATCAAAGGCAGCAGCTTATGTACCAAATCGCCAGCCAACACATGGCGATGTCAGCGCCTCCCGTGGGCATTCCAGACAACATGGCCATCATCGCCTCTACCTCCAGTTCAGGTGTCGTCCACGCGAGGGCGCCAGTGTCTATGCTGCCCACTCTCCTGACGCCAGGGGGCGGGCACAGCGGCCCGGGACCAGGCAGCGGCCCGGGACCAGGCAGCGGCGGCGGCATGTCAGTGAGCAGCGCCTCTAGCGGCGGAAAAAGACAGACCAATGAGAAGGCGCGTGACAAGAGCTGACAGAAGGGACCCGCTGCCTAGCTCTGTGATCACGCGCGCGTTTGTCGATGTCGACAAAACCCCCCTCCCCACCCACCCCCCACCCCCTTCGTGACGTCATTCGCTGGTTCAGGGATTGTTCTAACGCGTCGCTGAAGAAAGCTGAAGCGAGAGAGAGACTGATCGGTAGGCGCAAAGTGCATCGCAACCGCCGTCGCTGACAATCGGCGCTTGTGATTGGGTAATAGTGGTACCGTGACCTCATTATTGGTGACTATACGTCGGCGCCAACAACCTCCAAATGGCTTCTGCGGGTAACGGTTTCTATGGTTACATGGGTACACACCGGGCGGCCAAGTGTGTTATTATTATTATTATTATTGGGGTGGGCTGAAAGAGTCAAGCAATCTATTTTTCATGGAGTCGTTTTACCCATTCCTCCGGTGGATACTAAGTACGCCCTGAAGCCCGACAGCGGTTTTGGTGTGGGCGCCGGTAAAATACGGTAACCCTTGTGGCCGACAGGGTAGCGTGCCAGACGGCAGACCCAACAAACTGTGGGTTGAAACTCCACAATCGGAGCCTGTTGGTCCGATTCAGCGTTTCACCTCATTTTTGTCCTAGAGGTTTCCCTACTTTAGCTTTATCCAGCCCATGTGTCTAAAACACCTAATACTTCCATCCTGACAATATACCAGGGGCACCGAACGGGCCATCGTGATGTCCCGGGCTCAGCGCCTGGGCTTCTAAGTGCAATATACTAGGGACACCGAACGGGCCATCGTCATGTCCCGACCTAAGCACCTGGGTTTCTACGTGCAAGATACTAGGGGCACCGAACGGGCCATCGTCATGTCCCGAGCTAAGCACCTGGGTTTCTACCTGCAAGATATTAGGGGCACCGAACGGGCCATCGTCATGTCCCGAGCTAAGCGCCTGGGCTTCTACGTGCAAGATACTAGGGACACCGAACGGGTCATCGTCATGTCCCGAGCTAAGCGCCTGGGCTTCTACGTGCATAAATAGTGGGGACACCGATCGGGCGATCGTCATGTCCCGAGCTAAGCACCTGGGCTTCTACGTGCATAAATAGTAGGGACACCGAACGGGCCACCGTCATGTCCCGGGCTCAGCACCTGGGTTTCTACCTGCAAGATATTAGGGGCACCGAACGGGTCATCGTCATGTCCCGAGCTAAGCGCCTGGGCTTCTACGTGCATAAATAGTAGGGACACCGAACGGGCCATCGTCATGTCCCGGGCTCAGCACCTGGGCTTCTACGTGCATAAATAGTAGGGACACCGAAGGGGCCATCGTCATGTCCCGGCTCAGCACCTGGGCTTCTACGTGCATAAATAGTAGGGACACCGAACGGGCCATCGTCATGTCCCGGGCTCAGCACCTGGGCTTCTACGTGCATAAATAGTAGGGACACCGAACGGGCCATCGTCATGTCCCGGCTCAGCACCTGGGCTTCTACGTGCATAAATAGTAGGGACACCGAACGGGCCATCGTCATGTCCCGGGCTCAGCACCTGGGCTTCTACGTGCATAAATAGTAGGGACACCGAACGGGCCATCGTCATGTCCCGGGCTCAGCACCTGGGCTTCTACGTGCATAAATAGTAGGGACACCGAACGGGCCATCGTCATGTCCCGGGCTCAGCACCTGGGCGTCTTCGGGGCGGAAACAGCCGCGCAATGAACGTGATCCAGGTTGCCGGCTGGTGACAATGGACCGTCGCCAATGAACGCAATGACACAAGCGGTTGGCTTTCCATCTGACCGCCAAACTGCACCGCCTGGTGCGTCTAGCTCAACACTTCATTGCTCACCAAGCATCTGCTATATGGCTCCACCGCAAGATTTACCCCCTCCCTCCCTCCTTTCCCTTATCCATGCTACCAGTCCCCCCCCCCCCCCACCCTCCTGCCTTTTTCACCCTGGTGACTGTGGCCTCTCCCAGTCCATATGCCGACATTGCTATATTGAGCCACATTCGGACGTTGACTATGTATAGTAGTACATATATAGTTGCGGTTCCTGGTTTGCGCCAATACAAGCTTCGCTAAATCCAAGATGGCGCACTTCCGCCCTGCCAACCAGACGCCCGAGCAGCACGTGGTCTGGTCGGATTGCGGAACCGGAAACGCGTCACTCTTGTTGAACTGGAGAAAAAGAGTCCGGCGAACTATATTTGGACTAATAGTCAACTATAGCCACCGTGCAAATTCGACCATTTGCTGTTCTCTCTGACAGGAGATCTGGGATAAAAATAGCCGTACTGGACCCATCCGATTTTTGAATCTGTCTATCCCCAGCATCCGGAGTCTCCAGGGTGATATAGACCAGTTGCCTGGGCCGTAGGACTGCTGCAAGCCTGTTGTGCTACTATAATAGTAACTGCTGGATGTTTACCAAGTGTGCGTGGCTTTGACGTGGAATCCGATTGGCCCATGCTACCTGAATACGATTACATTCGTCTCTTAAAATCCGTGTTCCACTCGCAAGCAGGTTAACCGCGCCATCTTATTCTAAACACACCTCTCTCGTTTGTGGAGTGTCGTAGATGGCTTCGCGCTTCGCTTATTATCTACGCTAGTGTTTGTTAGCTGAATTGTTTTTGTTGTTTTGTCTCTTAATATATATCCGCCCTTCGTTTTTGTGTGTGTGACTCTTCCTGTACCTCTTCCATATGGTATATGCTTTAAGCACTTTAATAAGTCGGGGAAGATATAAGGCTTTAAACTGATGTGGTTACCATGGTTACTGGTAAACTGACGTCATACCATTGTCTGGTCTGATGACCAATCGAAAAATTAAGAAAACTAGAGAAATGAACGGTGATCATTTTAAAGGGAGTTTGCGACAAGCTTTTTGTATCTACCCAGTTAGTTTATAAGCATACAGTGTAACTGACCAGTCTAGTCTAGTTAAGCTGCTCATAGTGGTTTTTGTTAACTTCTGTTATTTTATCTTCTTTATGTTAAAACATGTATTAAGTAATGTATTCCTGGCCATGCCTATCTTGAATGTGAAAGACACCTCAAATTATTTTGATGACGTAGTACACTTTAAGCCTATATATAATTATACCAGTCCTGGCCACGAATCGTTGGGAATATCGTTATCGTTTATCTGAGTCGTATTATAGTATCATGTTTATGCAATAAGGACATCAACATGCGATTTTCCGCTTGAGCTATTTTTTTAGGAGCCTAAAATCCTCTATGAGCAGCTTTCAATGGTAGTGTCTCTATGATATTTACATCGCCAATGTCTATTTCACCGTTAGTGTCCCCTGTTCATATTTCGTTCCCTTCTTTAGCCAGTAATATCTTGCTCACCCCTGTTCCTGGTATCCACTTCTGTTGTGTCATCTGTACATCGTCTTCTGTATAGGCTCGCTCGCTTTAACCTAGGTATGTTGTGGTGCTAGATACCAATGCAATTCCAGTGCAAGCATTCAGTGTTCCTCGCATGTTAACCGCCCTGCGAGCTGATTGGTCCTTCGGTAAATCTGACCTCTGACCTCCAGAGTACCAAGTACTCCGATTGGTCAGCGCTAGCCCTGGATGCACACACTTCTGATCGTTTTGTAGGTCAACGCCGCACCTCATTTGCATTTTTTTTTTAGGCTTGGAGCTTAGGCTACTTTAGGGTGTTGTTAAGGCTATCATACATACATGTTTAATACGAAGGCAACGCTCTTCACCGCATTATAACATTGCAACTAAGGCAGCAGCTGTGGGGTGACAATCCGAAAAACTAAATAATATGTGTCCGTAATCGAAACATTTAGACTGTTTTGGTTATATTTATTGCATTGTATATCGTTTGCAAATGTAATAATATTTGGGGGCGGGGTGCTTGCTAGTGTAAACACTTGGTCGGGCGGGGGCGTTAAGGTGTAAATAAATAATAAGTATGTAAGATAATACACAGTAATTAAGGCGGCTTTCGAAGCCGCTAAAAGGTAGGTCATATCCTTGGAGAACTAACCCCTACATTGACACTTAACCTGTCATCTCATTGGCCACTCGCCGCAAAAAACTGCTGTATATTGGTATTATTATGATAATTATTATTATTATTGCTATCAATGGCCCCATGTTGAGGTGACCAACTATTACGATGATAGTAATTATTATTGCCAGCCATGGCCTCGTGTTGAGATGACCGTAACTATGATTATGATGATAGTGATTAACATTACTATCTATGGTCTTGTCATATTGAGACCCAGAACCATCGCTTCCAGCATTTCCACCACCAAAAGAAGTCACGTATGTCCCTGACTCGTGCGTAAGTTAATGATACCCCAGGTTCGCATGCGTAAGTTAATGAGACCCCAGACTCGCATGCGTAATTTAATGAACCGGGGGGAAATCACTGTACATGGCGTTTATTTTACATCTATTTTGCACCCTCTTAATTATGCATTTTATTGAATCGTCGATAACAATCATTATTGGTCCTTTTTACAATTGGCGAAACGTGAAGGATTTAATCTTTATTGAACCAAGACCAGGACCCCCCCCCCCCCCAATGTGTCGCAATACGTGATATTGACTGCCTTGATTGATGACGTTATGATGGTGTAATTTCTAGTTAATCTTGCAGGGTTTAAAAGAATGAACGCGTGAAGACTATGCGAGTCTACCTCTAGATTATGTCCGTTGTCTTGCATGGGAGATTTTTATTCCTAAGTTTCCTTTGTTTGCAATTAAATTAAATTCACGTAGCTCATATGCGTTGATATATTTGGGATATGAATTATGTATTTTTGATCGTAGAGTACGATGCATGTATTTCACAAAGAGGCGTTTGACAAAATCTGCTGTTTGTCCAACTCGTTGTGCTCCATATGAATAGTATTCTCGTCAATTTATGAAGTTCATACGCATATATACGTATAATTTATGTTTAGTAAAAACGCAAGAGGGAGTCTAGAGGGCTACGCGCTACGTTCTTGTGTGTACTTGCAAACCCTGGAAATATGTCTTCAAGTGGTCGCAATCTTAACGCCATATACTACCAACGTAACCCATTTGCCACAACAATGCTGTATAAATTGTGTGAAGAATGTAGATATTTCTTGTGACATAAAAAAAACCAAGGCAGCTGATTCAAGTTTTTCGGTATATTTTTTACCCTTATTGTTCTTTCAATAAAATATTTAAAACCTTGGAAGCGACCTCGCTGTAGTCGTGTGTTTGTTCATTGTATATTAAAGCTGCTCATACAGCAATTTGTCACCTGTATCAAGACTTTCAAAATCTGTTTTGAAACCCCGTAGTGGAACTATTGTCTGATATTGTAAGCACCAGCTCTTAAAGACCTGTTTGCATTATCATCAGCAATACCTAACTTAATCTTCTCGTACCGTGATAATATCGTTACCTTACGTTTCATAAGGTAACTAGAGGGCGGCATTCTATGTGTGCTGTGCTGGTGAGTACATTTCTTCAAGTGTGACTAGGGTTTTGCAGAGACCAGGTGAACCCTCCGTCGCGTGGTGTACCGAGTATGTATTTACTTATTTTTTATGGGAAAAAATAGATGTGTCACATATCCATAATTGAATTGAAGATGTCTTGAAATCACACCTATTTTTATGAGAAAAAATAGATGTCACATATCCATAATTGGATTTAAGATATCTAGAAAGAGGGCGCTGTTTTGAACACGGAGACCCATCTCACGTGATGACAATGGCGGCGCCTAACACGAGTTCGGTGAAGGATCGAATGTTGCGATCGCTCCGTGAGGCTGAGCTCGTTTTGATCAATGGTGACAACCAAAGGGCTTATAATATGTTGTCCGCAGTACGAAATAATGTTGATCGTATTTCGTCCTATTTCGACGAAGCCGCCTACGCGGAAGCGACCGGAGCCATCGATGGGCTCCTCGCCCTTTGTCAAACTCCTGACAATTCGAATACGGAAGTGGATGGACAACAAAAGGAGGACGTTATAGCCTTCCATGCTGTAGCTAGGCAAACCGCTAAGGATTCAACAATATAACCTAGCTAACACTCTGTGTCGCCGTTCGAACGAAGATTCTAAATCTTCTAACTACACCTCGCTCCAGTGTATTATCAAAAGCAACACTTGTGCTGAAGCCAGTGACATCAAAGACCTGGCTATGATAAATCTTTTGTGACATACACACCTCAACTGACTTCTATGAATATTTTGGAAAGCCTTACAAAGTTATGTACAAAATAGCATGTATACACTCAAAATTTATCTCTGATTGTATGTATCAATTCATTTACATGACCCGGCGAGAGAGGGAGACCCCGTCTGGACATTTCGAAGCAGCAGCTAGAAGCATTTCTAGAAAATGGGTATACTGCCCCTCGCATGGCCCGGCATTTCGGCCGCTTCGTCGCCATATAGATTGTGCCTGGTTCCTGGCCAATAACGCATCGTATAGAAACCTCCGGAAAGTGGGACGTTGGTGCCCCCTCTGGCGAAGATTACTTCATGCGTGTTACGTCATCAGCACATTAACGTCACTCTACACAAGTGTTTTCCTCGCCAGTTTTGGATCACAATGAATGTTTATTTTTTGTTGAAATAGTAACTTTCATCTTACGACACTCGATCGATGGAGAATTGAATTGAATTCAAGATATCTTAAATTCAATTATGGATATGTGACGCATCTTTTTTTTCTCATAATTAATAAATTAAATTTAAGATATCTTGAATTGGCGATTTTTTATTAAAACGGCTTGCGATAACATTTAAGCACTGAACGATTGTCGGTAGATAATTTGTGCCGGGTTTTAACATTTGTCGTAGTCGCTGGTTACTATGACGTTGATGTCATCATGACAGAGAGAACACTAGCTTTACAGTCCACCTGCCAGGTCACTAAAGCAGCCCGTAATATACCGTTATGATGAAGTGGTCAGATTGGCTGGAGTGTGGGGCGTGGGCGATGGAAGGGGGGAGGAGAGTGAGAGGAGGGGGAGGGTGGGGGGGGGGGGGGGCAGGCAGGGAACTCACTTGAGAGGCAGACGGACTAAGCGGATCAATATCAGAGCGCAAATCTCGCGATATTCTCGCTCGGACCAGATCACCGCCGTGACTTGAATACGTCGCATCGTGTGATGGACGCATCAGCGGACGAGGGGGGCGGGGGGTGGAGGGGCGAAGGGGGGTGACAGGAGTGCAGAAACAGAGAGGAAGCGATGAGACACCGAGAGGGACCTGGGGTCCGGGCGGGGGTGGGGGGGGGGGGCAGGGGTGAGGAGCGCTGATTGCCAGGCTACCACTGAGACAGCCGCGGGTAAAACCTCCCCAGGTTTTTCCTCCCCGCCCTGCAA
>OZ025259.1:25529158-25566801 GCA_964019135.1 Arenicola marina
CCACCACCCAGCCCCACCTGTGTGTGATGTGTGAGTGATTTGACCCACCACCCAGTCCCACCTGTGTGGGATGTGTGGGTGATTTGACCCGCCACCCAGTCCCACCTGTGTGGGATGTGTGAGTGATTTGACCCACCACCCAGCCCCACCTGTGTGTGATGTGTGATTGATTTAACCCACCACCCAGTCCCACCTGTGTGGGATGTGTGGGTGATTTGACCCACCACCCAGCCCCACCTATGTGTGATGTGTGAGTGATTTGACCCACCACCCAGTCCCACCTGTGTGGGATGTGTGGGTGATTAAACCCACCACCCAGCCCCAAATTTTTGGTTTATCATGGGGTCTTAAAGTGTTCGTGCCACGCCAAAACAACTTTAGCTCATATTAATCATCTAAACCAAGTTAACGCGGAGCAAGACAAAATCGTGGCATGAACATTCCCACGGGGTACGGATCACATTGGACGTCCGCTCCACTACGCCCTCCTAGCCCGTCCCCACCTGTGTGGGATGTGTGGGTGATTTGACCCACCACCCAGCCCCACCTGTAGGTGATGTGTAGGTGATTTAACCCACCACCCAGCCCCACCTGTGAGTGACATGTGGGTGATTTGACCCACCACCCAGCCCCACCTGTGTGTGATGTGTGAGTGATTTGACCCACCACCCAGTCCCACCTGTGTGGGATGTGTGGGTGATTTGACCCGCCACCCAGTCCCACCTGTGTGGGATGTGTGAGTGATTTGACCCACCACCCAGCCCCACCTGTGTGTGATGTGTGATTGATTTAACCCACCACCCAGTCCCACCTGTGTGGGATGTGTGGGTGATTTGACCCACCACCCAGCCCCACCTATGTGTAATGTGTGAGTGATTTGACCCACCACCCAGTCCCACCTGTGTGGGATGTGTGGGTGATTAAACCCACCACCCAGCCCCAAATTTTTGGTTTATCATGGGGTCTTAAAGTGTTCGTGCCACGCCAAAACAACTTTAGCTCATATTAATCATCTAAACCAAGTTAACGCGGAGCAAGACAAAATCGTGGCATGAACATTCCCACGGGGTACGGATCACATTGGACGTCCGCTCCACTACGCCCTCCTAGCCCGTCCCCACCTGTGTGGGATGTGTGGGTGATTTGACCCACCACCCAGCCCCACCTGTTGGTGATGTGTAGGTGATTTAACCCACCACCCAGCCCCACCTGTGAGTGATATGTGGGTGATTTGACCCACCACCCAGCCCCACCTGTGTGTGATGTGTGGGTGATTTTCCCCACGACCCAGCCCCATCCGTGTGTCATGTGTGGGTGGTTTAACCCACCAGCCAGCCCAACCTGGGTGTGATGTGTGGGTGATTTGACCCACCACCCAGTCCCACCTGTGTGTGATGTGTGGGTGATTTGACCCACCACTCAGCTCCATCCGTGTGTCATGTGTGGGTGATTTAACCCACCACCCAGCCCCATCTGTGTGTGATGTGTAGGTGATTTAACCCACCACCCAGGCCCATCCGTGTGTCTTATGTGGGTGATTTGACCCACCACCCAGCCCCACCTGTGTGTGATGTGTAGGTGATTTGACCCACCACCCAGCCCCATCCGTGTGTCTTATGTGGGTGATTTGACCCACCACCCAGCCCCACCTGTGTGCGATGTGTGGGTGATTTTCCCCACCACCCAGCCCCAACCGTGTGTCATGTGTCGGTGGCTTAACCCACCAGCCAGCCCAACCTGGGTGTGATGTGTGGGTGATTTGACCCACCACCCAGCCCCATCCGTGTGTCTTGTGTGGGTGAGTTGACCCACCAGCCAGCCCCATCCGTGTGTCTTGTGTGGGTGATTTGACCCACCACCCAGCCCCACCTGTGTGCGATGTGTGGGTGATTTTCCCCACCACCCAGCCCCATCCGTGTGTCATGTGTCGGTGGCTTAACCCTCCAGCCAGCCCAACCTGGGTGTGATGTGTGGGTGATTTGACCCACCACCCAGCCCCATTCGTGTGTCTTGTGTGGGTGATTTGACCCACCAGCCAGCCCAACCTGGGTGTGATGTGTGGGGGATTTGACCCACCACCCAGCCCCACCTGTGTGTGATGTGTAGGTGATTTAACCCACCACCCAGCCCCATCCGTGTGTCTTGTGTGGGTGATTTGACCCACCACCCAGCCCCACCTATTTGTGATGTGTGAGTCATTTGACCCACCAACCAGCCCCACCTGTGCGTGATGTGTGAGTGATTTGACCCACCACCCAGCCCCACCTGTGTGTGATGTGTGGGTGATTTGAATCACCACCCAGCCCCATCTGTGTGTGATGTGTGAGTGATTTGACCCACCACCCAGTCCCACCTGTGTGGGATGTGTGGGTGATTTGACCCGCCACCCAGTCCCACCTGTGTGGGATGTGTGAGTGATTTGACCCACCACCCAGCCCCACCTGTGTGTGATGTGTGATTGATTTAACCCACCAACCAGTCCCACCTGTGTGGGATGTGTGGGTGATTTGACCCACCACCCAGTCCCACCTGTGTGGGATGTGTGGGTGATTTGACCCACCACCCAGCCCCACCTATGTGCGATGTGTGAGTGATTTGATCCACCACCCAGTCCCACCTGTATGGGATGTGTGGGTGATTAAACCCACCACCCAGCCCCAAATTTTTGGTTTATCATGGGGTCTTAAAGTGTTCGTGCCACGCCAAAACAACTTTAGCTCATATTAATCATCTAAACCAAGTTAACGCGGAGCAAGACAAAATCGTGGCATGAACACTTTAATTAAGGTAAGCTGGCCATAATAGCAAGGTAAGAGAACTCTGTATTCGTGATTATTTTATGAAAGAAACCCAATTACACACCTTCTGGTAAATTTGTAGGATACTTTACCGTCCCTTTAAAAAATTATTCTCTATTTTTCAAGTATACCCCTATTTCACAAAACTACCAAAACTTGACACCTACCACGAATAGGTAATTTTGCTACAATTCAGCTAAATATTAAGTCATTATCATCAGTAACAGCTCTTTGGAAAGCTTAAACCTAGTGCAATACAGGAATCATATTCAAAAATGTAAATAGTAGCCACAAAAAATAACAGAATGGTAATAATAAGGTGCAATTACGCAAAATCAGGACAGTTTTTGCCAAAATTCGAAATCACTACCTTCACAAAATTGGCTATAATTTCGTCAAAAATAAAAATGTTGACACCAAACCACTTTTAAAAACTTCTAAAAACATCGTTCTTGTAATAGAAATAAAGAAAAATATAGGTAGCCGTGCACATTTCTCGAGAAACACGTCCTGAAGCTTTAAAATGTTATTTCACAAATATTTTTTGGCGCAGCTTATGTCACATCAATTATCAGTAATTTACGCCTTGTGTTCACATTTTAATAAATCTGGTTATATATAATGGTCTCCGATATAATTTTAATCTACACGAATGCCTTCTGAACTATTTACAAGTTTTCTCGATGCCTTTTTCTTGAATTTTCCGAATTTATCATGAAGAGCCATTTTCGGGGAAATACCCTTGAATGACGTCACGAATTTGGGATTCCCCTGTGAATGACGTAACGTGTTAGGGATTCCCCTTTTCACTGACACCCGCCGATGTTCGTCGATGTTTACCGAGATCTTTTCTAAATCGCCGAAGCTTATTATACGATGCTCTATTTATTTTACCCAAGTCACCACTTCTTTTGTTGTGTTTTATTTGTGCTTTGTTTCATTCAGACTGCGTAAAATCTCAGGGCTACAGCCCGCCGATGTTTGCCGATGTTTACCGAGGTCTGCTCAAAATCGCCGAGGCTTTTTATGGGTAGCTTACCTTAAGGCGATTTACATTGATTCGTATAATGAGTAGAATAACAAACTTAATTTTAGCAAAAAACAATCATCTGACCCATCGTCAGCGTCCGAAAAAACTCGCATAAACCCCTAAGCCCAACTCCACCATAACCCCAACTATATAGCCCCCCACCCCAACTCCCCCCGAAGGTAGCACTAACCTCTCATACACGTGACAGGAGCGGAAGAGACATTGGTTGAATAGGGGACGTGTTACGGGTCTGCTTGTCAGTATCGGACAGCCAGGTGGCTAGTCGGGCCAGGGGTGGGGGTGGGGGGGGGGGTGATAGGGCTGCCAGCTCCCCTCGCTCTCCCGGCTCTCGAGGCAAGTCACGCGCTCAGCACTCATACACGGCAGGCAATTAATCCTAATTGTTGACATTTGCACCTCGCTCTCACTTTCTGCGTGTCTTGTTTCGCGACCATTCCTACCCGAACAATATCCTTCCCGACCAAAAAGAGAAAAAATGTTGTCTAAACTTGTTAGCCACAGTTATGTGGCTGTAGTACGGGCCCAAATCCCGTTCGATTTTCGTCCTAGAGCCACAGAACTAGAGCTACATCACATCCCACACCCCATGATACTCGGTGTTTCATGTCTGCCATGACCGCCATGTCTGCCATGACCCCCCATGTCTGCCATGATCTTCCATGTCTGCCATGATCCTCCATGTCTGCCATGATCCCCCATGTCTGCCATGATCCCCCATGTCTGCCATGATCCCCCATGTCTGCCATGATCTCCCATGCCTGCCCTGATGTCTGCCATGGCCCCCCATGACTGCCATGATCCCCCATGTCTGCCATGATCCGCCTTGTCTGCCATGATCCCCCATGTCTGCCATGATCCCCCATGTCTGTCGTGATCCCCCCATGTCTGCCATGATCCCCCATGTCTGCCATGATCCCCCATGTCTGCAATGATCCCCCATGTCTGCCATGATCCCCCATGTCTGCCATGATCCCCATGTCTGTCGTGATCCCCGCATGTTTGCCATGATCCCCCATGTCTGCCATGATCCCCCCATGTCTGTCGTGATCCCCCATGTCTGCCATGATCCCCCATGTTTGCCATGATCCCCCATGTCTGTCGTGATCCCCCATGTCTGCCATGATCCCCCATGTCTGCCATGATCCCCCATGTCTGTCGTGATCCCCCCATGTTTGCCATGATCCCCCATGTCTGCCATGATCCCCCATGTCTGCAATGATCCCCCATGTCTGCCATGATCCCCCATGTCTGCCATGATCCCCCATGTCTGCCATGATCCCCCATGTCTGCCATGCTCCCCCATGTCTGCAATGATCCCCCATGTCTGCCATGATCCCCCATGTCTGCCATGATCCCCCATGTCTGCCATGATCCCCATGTCTGTCGCGATCCCCGCATGTTTGCCATGATCCCCCATGTCTGCCATGATCCCCCATGTCTGCCGTGATCCCCCATGTCTGCCATGATCCCCATGTCTGTCGTGATCCCCGCATGTTTGCCATGATCCCCCATGTCTGCCATAATCCCCCCATGTCTGTCGTGATCCCCCCATGTCTGCCATGATCCCCCATGTTTGCCATGATCTCCCCATGTTTGCCATGATCTCCCATGTCTGCCATGATCCCCATGTCTGCCATGATGTCTGCCATGATGTCTGCCATGATCCCCCATGTCTGCCATGATGTCTGCCATGATCCCCCATGTCTGCCATGATCCCCCATGTCTGCCATGATCCTCCATGTCTGCCATGATCTTCCATGTCTGCAATGATCCCCCATGTCTACCATGATCTCCCATGTCTGCCATGATCCCCATGTCTGCCATGATGTCTGCCATGATGTCTGCCATGATCCCCCATGTCTGCCATGATTCCTCATATCTGCCATGATCTCCATGTCTGCCATGATCCCCCATGTCTTCCATGATGTCTGCCATGATCCCCCATGTCTTCCATGATGACTACCATGACCCAAATAAGTCTGCCATGATCCCCCATGTCTGCCATGATCCCCCACATCTGCCATGATCCCCATGTCTGCCATGATCCCCATGTCTGCCATGATTCCCCATGTCTTCCATGATGTCTGCCATGATTCCCCATATCTTCCATGATCCCCCATGTCTCCCATGATCTCTGCCATGATGTCTGCCATGGTCCCCCATGTCTGCCATGAGCCCATATGTCTGCCATGATCCCCCACGTCTCGCAATGAGCCGCCATGTCTGCCATGATCCCCCATGTCTGCCATGATCCCCATGTCTGTCGTGATCCCCGCATGTTTGCCATGATCCCCCATGTCTGCCATGATCCCCCCATGTCTGTCGTGATCCCCCATGTCTGCCATGATCCCCCATGTCTGCCATGATCCCCATGTCTGTCGTGATCCCCGCATGTTTGCCATGATCCCCCATGTCTGCCATGATCCCCCCATGTCTGTCGTGATCCCCCATGTCTGCCATGATCCCCCATGTTTGCCATTATCCCCCATGTCTGTCGTGATCCCCCATGTCTGCCATGATCTCCCATGCCTGCCCTGATGTCTGCCATGGCCCCCCATGACTGCCATGATCCCCCATGTCTGCCATGATCCGCCATGTCTGCCATGATCCCCCATGTCTGCCATGATCCCCCATGTCTGCCATGATCCCCCATGTCTGCAATGATCCCCCATGTCTGCCGTGATCCCCCATGTCTGCCATGATCCCCATGTCTGTCGTGATCCCCGCATGTTTGCCATGATCCCCCATGTCTGCCATGATCCCCCCATGTCTGTCGTGATCCCCCCATGTCTGCCATGATCCCCCATGTTTGCCATGATCCCCCCATGTTTGCCATGATCTCCCATGTCTGCCATGATCCCCATGTCTGCCATGATGTCTGCCATGATCCCCCATGTCTGCCATGATCCCCCATGTCTGCCATGATCCCCCATGTCTGCCATGATCTTCCATGTCTGCAATGATCCCCCATGTCTACCATGATCTCCCATGTCTGCCATGATCCCCATGTCTGCCATGATGTCTGCCATGATGTCTGCCATGATCCCCCATGTCTGCCATGATTCCTCATATCTGCCATGATCTCCATGTCTGCCATGATCCCCCATGTCTTCCATGATGTCTGCCATGATCCCCCATGTCTTCCATGATGACTACCATGACCCAAATAAATCTGCCATGATCCCCCATGTCTGCCATGATCCCCCACATCTGCCATGATCCCCATGTCTGCCATGATTCCCCATGTCTTCCATGATGTCTGCCATGATTCCCCATATCTTCCATGATCCCCCATGTCTCCCATGATCTCTGCCATGATGTCCGCCATGGTCCCCCATGTCTGCCATGAGCCCATATGTCTGCCATGATCCCCCACGTCTCGCCATGAGCCGCCATGTCTGCCATGATCCCCCATGTCTGCCATGATCCCCCATCCCTACCTCACCTCTACCCGCACGCCACCCCTACCTGCACCCCACCCCCACCGCCCGTACCCTCACCCAAATCCCTACCCCGTTGCTCATTCTACCCCAGCGTTGGCTATTGATCCTCCTTACAACCACTGGAGCATTCAGGATCATCCCCTCCACCCCTTCCACCCCCTTCACTCCCTCCATCCCCCGCCCCACCATCTAGGCCCCTCCACCCCTTACCCAGTCCCTCCGTAACCCCCTCCCCCCTGGATGGTGTGATGGGTGGCAGACCAACCGGGGACCCTCACGGACCCCTCCACCTGCTCCCCGGCGGCGGTAGCGGCGGGCGCTGCTGCAGGGGTGCCGCTACGCCCCCCCCCCGCCCACGTCCCCCTCACGTCCCCCTGATCTTCCCTCAGGAAGTTCTGGTAGCGGTATAACGGTTGTCTTGCCCCCTTTCCCCTCCTTACTGCTCCCTCCGAAAATCTTCGCTTTCCAAACAGTTCAGTCGCTGGGTGCCCGCCCCGCCCCCCCCCCCTCCCCCTCCGGTCCCCACCCCATCCCCACTCCTTCCGCTGCGGCTCAGCAGTCACGGCCGCGACAAGTTATGTGATGGGAATCGCCTCTTCCCCCCAATACACACACCCTGCCCCCCCCCCCCCCGTCTCCCCTTGTCGGCGATGCGACGCCTTCCATAACGCACCCCCCACCCCTTCCCACCCCGCCCCCCTCGCCACATCCTTCATCATACCCCGACCCTGGCCCCCGTCTGCCCATGCCGGCGTCGGGCGGTGTGACGGCTCCACCCGCGTCCCCCTCTTCCCACCCCCTTCGTACAACCCCCTACCCCCACCCTGGTCCAGGTCTGCCCCATGCCGGCGGCGCGGCGGGCGGTGTGACGGAGGCCGGTCGCCCCGTCAAGGTGTGGCCAGGTCAGCCCCCCGGTTTCCCGGGCGGCGGAGGCAGCGGTGCGCGGGGAATAGTAAAACCAGCTCATCATCGTTAGTCACTGCCAGAGCCGGGACGGCACTTCACACCCCGAATTCAATAATTTCACACCTCGCTTGGCGCAACCCGCCTCCAGGGAACTCATTGATACGACGTGCACTCCCCGTCACTTCTCGCCTCCCTTCCTCTGGACACTCATTGAGTAGATACGACGCGCTCACTCCCCGTCACTTCTCGCCTTCCTTCCTTCCTCTGGACACTCATTGAGTAGATACGACGCGCTCCCTCCCCGTCGCTTCTCGCCTTCCTTTCTCTGGACACTCATTGAGTAGATACGACGCACTCACTCCCCGTCACTTCTCGCCTTCCTTCCTTCCTCTGGTCACTCATTGGGTAGATACGACGCACTCGCTCCCCGTCACTTCTCGCCTTCCATCCTCTGGTCACTCATTGAGTAGATACGACGCGCTCACTCCCCGTCACTTCTCGCCTTCCTTCCTCTGGACACTCATTGAGTAGATACGACGCGCTCACTCCCCGTCACTTCTCGCCTTCCTTCCTCTGGACACTCATTGGGTAGATACGACGCGCTCACTCCCCGTCACTTCTCGCCTTCCTTCCTCTGGTCACTCATTGAGTAGATACGACGCGCTCACTCCCCGTCGCTTCTCGCCTTCCTTTCTCTGGACACTCATTGAGTAGATACGACGCGCTCACTCCCCGTCACTTCTCGCCTTCCTTCCTTCCTCTGGTCACTCATTGAGCAGATACGACGCGCTCACTCCCCGTCACTTCTCGCCTTCCTTCCTCTGGACACTCATTGGGTAGATACGACGCGCTCACTCCCCGTCACTTCTCGCCTTCCTTTCTCTGGTCACTCATTGAGTAGATACGACGCACTCACTCCCCGTCACTTCTCGCCTTCCTTCCTTCCTCTGGACACTCATTGAGTAGATACGACGCGCTCACTCCCGGTCGCTTCTCGCCTTCCTTCCTTCCTCTGGACACTCATTGAGCAGATACGACGCGCTCACTCCCCGTCACTTCTCGCCTTCCATCCTCTGGTCACTCATTGAGTAGATACGACGCGCTCACTCCCCGTCACTTCTCGCCTTCCTTCCTCTGGACACTCATTGAGTAGATACGACGCGCTCACTCCCCGTCACTTCTCGCCTTCCTTCCTCTGGACACTCATTGGGTAGATACGACGCGCTCACTCCCCGTCACTTCTCGCCTTCCTTCCTCTGGTCACTCATTGAGTAGATACGACGCGCTCACTCCCCGTCGCTTCTCGACTTCCTTTCTCTGGACACTCATTGAGTAGATACGACGCGCTCACTCCCCGTCACTTCTCGCCTTCCTTCCTTCCTCTGGTCACTCATTGAGCAGATACGACGCGCTCACTCCCCGTCACTTCTCGCCTTCCTTCCTCTGGACACTCATTGGGTAGATACGACGCGCTCACTCCCCGTCACTTCTCGCCGTCCTTCCTCTGGTCACTCATTGAGTAGATACGACGCACTCACTCCCCGTCACTTCTCGCCTTCCTTCCTTCCTCTGGACACTCATTGAGTAGATACGACGCGCTCACTCCCGGTCGCTTCTCGCCTTCCTTCCTTCCTCTGGACACTCATTGAGCAGATACGACGCGCTCACTCCCCGTCACTTCTCGCCTTCCTTCCTTTCTCTGGACACTCATTGAGTAGATACGACGCGCTCACTCCCCGTCACTTCCCGCCTTCCTTCCTCTGGTCACTCATTGAGTAGATACGACGCGCTCACTCCCCGTCACTTCTCGCCTTCCTTCCTCTGGTGACTCATTGAGTAGATACGACGCGCTCACTCCCGGTCGCTTCTCGCCTTCCACCCTCTGGTCACTCATTGAGTAGATACGACGCGCTCACTCCCGGTCGCTTCTCGCCTTCCATCCTCTGGTCACTCATTGAGTAGATACGACGCGCTCACTCCCCGTCACTTCTCGCCTTCCTTCCTTCCTCTGGTCACTCATTGAGTAGATACGACATGCTCACTCCCCGTCGCTTCTCGCCTTCCTTCCTCTAGTCACTCATTGAGCAGATACGACGCGCTCACTCCCCGTCACTTCTCGCCTTCCTTCCTTCCTCTGGACACTCATTGATTAGATACGACGCGCTCACTCCCCGTCACTTCTCGCATTCCTTCCTTCCTCTGGTCACTCATTGAGTAGATACGACGCACTCACTCCCCGTCACTTCTCGCCTTCCTTCCTCTAGTCACTCATTGAGCAGATACGACGCGCTCACTCCCCGTCGGTTCTCGCCTTCCTTCCTTCCTCTGGTCACTCATTGAGTAGATACGACGCGCTCACTCCCCGTCACTTCTCGCCTTCCTTCCTTCCTCTGGTCACTCATTGAGTAGATACGACGCACTCACTCCCCGTCACTTCTCGCCTTCCTTCCTCTGGTCACTCATTGAGCAGATACGACGCGCTCACTCCCCGTCACTTCTCGCCTTCCTTCCTTCCTCTGGACACTCATTGAGCAGATACGACGCGCTCACTCCCCGTCGCTTCTCGCCTTCCTTCCTTCCTCTGGACACTCATTGAGTAGATACGAAGCGCTCACTCCCCGTCACTTCTCGCCTTCCTTCCTCTGGACACTCATTGAGTAGATACGAAGCGCTCACTCCCCGTCGCTTCTCGCCTTCCTTCCTCTGGACACTCATTGAGTAGATACGACGCGCTCACTCCCCGTCGCTTCTCGCCTTCCTTCCTTCCTCTGGTCACTCATTGAGTAGATACGACGCGCTCACTCCCCGTCACTTCTCGCCTTCCTTCCTCTGGTCACTCATTGAGTAGATACGACGCGCTCACTCCCCGTCGGTTCTCGCCTTCCTTCCTTCCTCTGGTCACTCATTAAGTAGATACGACGCGCTCACTCCCCGTCACTTCTCGCCTTCCTTCCTCTGGACACTCATTGAGTAGATACGACGCGCTCCCTCCCCGTTACTTCTCGCCTTCCTTCCTTCCTCTGGTCACTCATTGAATAGATACGACGCGCTCGCTCCCCGTCGCTTCTCGCCTTCCTTCCTCTGGTCACTCATTGAGTAGATACGACGCGCTCGCTCCCCGTCACTTCTCGCCTTCCTTTCTCTGGTCACTCATTGAGTAGATACGACGCGCTCGCTCCCCGTCACTTCTCGCCTTCCTTCCTCTGGTCACTCATTGAGTAGATACGACGCGCTCACTCCCCGTCGGTTCTCGCCTTCCTTCCTTCCTCTGGTCACTCATTGAGTAGATACGACGCGCTCACTCCCCGACACTTCTCGCCTTCCTTCCTCTGGTCACTCATTGAGTAGATACGACGCGCTCATTCCCCGTCACTTCTCGCCTTCCTTTCTCTGGACACTCATTGAGTAGATACGACGCGCTCACTCCCCGTCGGTTCTCGCCTTCCTTCCTTCCTCTGGTCACTCATTGAGTAGATACGACGCGCTCACTCCCCGTCGGTTCTCGCCTTCCTTCCTTCCTCTGGTCACTCATTGAGTAGATACGACGCGCTCACTCCCCGTCGGTTCTCGCCTTCCTTCCTTCCTCTGGTCACTCATTGAGTAGATACGACGCGCTCACTCCCCGTCCCTTCTCGCCTTCCTTCTTTCCTCTGGTCACTCATTGAGTAGATACGACGCGCTCGCTCCCCGTCACTTCTCGCCTTCCTTCCTCTGGTCACTCATTGAGTAGATACGACGCACTCACTCCCCGTCACTTCTCGCCTTCCTTCCTTCCTCTGGTCACTCATTGAGTAGATGCGACGCGCTCACTCCCCGTCACTTCTCGCCTTCCTTCCTTCCTCTGGACACTCATTGAGTAGATACGACGCACTCACTCCCCGTCACTTCTCGCCTTCCTTCCTCTGGTCACTCATTGAGCAGATACGACGCACTCACTCCCCGTCACTTCTCGCCTTCCTTCCTCTGGTCACTCATTGAGTAGATACGACGCACTCACTCCCCGTCACTTCTCGCCTTCCTTCCTTCCTCTGGTCACTCATTGAGTAGATGCGACGCGCTCACTCCCCGTCACTTCTCGCCTTCCTTCCTTCCTCTGGTCACTCATTGAGTAGATACGAAGCGCTCACTCACCGTCACTTCTCGCCTTCCTTCCTCTGGACACTCATTGAGTAGATACGACGCGCTCACTCCCCGTCACTTCTCGCCTTCCTTCCTCTGGTCACTCATTGAGCAGATACGACGCGCTCACTCCCCGTCACTTCTCGCCTTCCTTCCTTCCTCTGGTCACTCATTGAGTAGATACGACGCGCTCCCTCCCCGTTACTTCTCGCCTTCCTTCCTTCATCTGGACACTCATTGAGTAGATACGACGCGCTCACTCCCCGTCACTTCTCGCCTTCCTTCCTCTGGTCACTCATTGAGTAGATACGACGCGCTCACTCCCCGTCACTTCTCGCCTTCCTTCCTCTGGACACTCATTGAGTAGATACGACGCGCTCACTCCCCGTCACTTCTCGCCTTCCTTCCTCTGGACACTCATTGAGTAGATACGACGCGCTCACTCCCCGTCACTTCTCGCTTTCCTTCCTCTGGACACTCATTGAGTAGATACGACGCACTCACTCCCCGTCACTTCTCGCCTTCCTTCCTCTGGACACTCATTGAGTAGATACGACGCGCTCACTCCCCGTCACTTCTCGCCTTCCTTCCTCTGGACACTCATTGAGTAGATACGACGCGCTCACTCCCCGTCACTTCTCGCCTTCCTTCCTCTGGACACTCATTGAGTAGATACGACGCGCTCACTCCCCGTCACTTCTCGCCTTCCTTCCTCTGGACACTCATTGAGTAGATACGACGCGCTCACTCCCCGTCACTTCTCGCCTTCCTTCCTCTGGACACTCATTGAGTAGATACGACGCGCTCACTCCCCGTCACTTCTCGCCTTCCTTCCTCTGGACACGCATTGAGTAGATACGACGCGCTCACTCCCCGTCACTTCTCGCATTCCTTCCTCTGAACACTCATTGAGTAGATACGACGCGCTCACTCCCCGTCACTTCTCGCCTTCCTTCCTCTGGACACTCATTGAGTAGATGCGACGCGCTCACTCCCCGTCACTTCTCGCCTTCCTTCCTCTGGACACTCATTGAGTAGATACGACGCGCTCACCCCCCGTCACTTCTCGCCTTCCTTCCTCTGAATACTGATTGAGTAGATACGACGCGCTCACTCCCCGTCACTTCTCGCCTTCCTTCCTTCCTCTGGACACTCATTGAGTAGATACGACGCGCTCACTCCCCGTCACTTCTCGCCTCCCTTCCTTCCTCTGGACACTCATTGAGTAGATGCGACGCGCTCACTCCCCGTCACTTCTCGCCTCCCTTCCTTCCTCTGGTCACTCATTGAGTAGATACGACGCGCTCACTCCCCGTCGCTTCTCGCCTTCCTTCCTTCCTCTGGACACTCATTGAGTAGATACGACGCGCTCGCTCCCCGTCACTTCTCGCCTTCCTTCCTCTGGACACTCATTGAGTAGATACGACGCGCTCACTCCCCGTCACTTCTCGCCTTCCTTCCTCTGGACACTCATTGAGTAGATACGACGCGCTCACTCCCCGTCACTTCTCACCTTCCTTCGTCTGCGCACTCATTGAGTAGATGCGACGCGCTCACTCCCCGTCACTTCTCGCCTTCCTTCCTCTGGTCACTTATTGAGTAGATACGACGCGCTCACTCCCCGTCGGTTCTCGCCTCCCTTCCTTCCTCTGGACACTCATTGAGTAGATGCGACGCGCTCACTCCCCGTCACTTCTCGCCTCCCTTCCTTCCTCTGGGAACTCATTGAGTAGATACGACGCGCTCACTCCCCGTCGCTTCTCGCCTTCCTTCCTACCTCTGGACACTCATTGAGTAGATACGACGCGCTCGCTCCCCGTCACTTCTCGCCTTCCTTCCTCTGGACACTCATTGAGAAGATACGACGCGCTCACTCCCCGTCACTTCTCGCCTTCCTTCCTCTGGACACTCATTGAGTAGATACGACGCGCTCACTCCCCGTCACTTCTCGCCTTCCTTCGTCTGCGCACTCATTGAGTAGATGCGACGCGTTCACTCCCCGTCACTTCTCGCCTTCCTTCCTCTGGTCACTCATTGAGTAGATACGACGCGCTCACTCCCCGTCGGTTCTCGCCTCCCTTCCTTCCTCTGGTCACTCATTGAGTAGATACGACGCGCTCACTCCCCGTCGCTTCTCGCCTTGCTTCCTTCCTCTGGACACTCATTGATTAGATACGACGCGCTCACTCCCCGTCGCTTCTCGCCTTCCTTCCTCTGGTCACTCATTGAGTAGATACGACGCGCTCACTCCCCGTCACTTCTCGCCTTCCTTCCTCTGGACACTCATTGAGTAGATACGACGCGCTCACTCCCCGTCACTTCTCGCCTCCCTTCCTTCCTCTGGTCACTCATTGAGTAGATACGACGCGCTCACTCCCCGTCACTTCTCGCCTCTCTTCCTTCCTCTGGACACTCATTGAGTAGATACGACGCGCTCACTCCCCGTCACTTCTCACCTTCCTTCCTTTCTCTGGACACTCATTGAGTAGATACGACGCGCTCACTCCCCGTCACTTCTCACCTTCCTTCCTTTCTCTGGACACTCATTGAGTAGATACGACGCGCTCACTCCCCGTCACTTCTCGCCTTCCTTCCTTTCTCTGGACACTCATTGAGTAGATACGACGCGCTCACTCCCCCCTTTACTTCTCGCCTTCCTTCCTGTCTCTGGACACTCATTGAGTAGATACGACGCGCTCACTCCCCGTCACTTCTCGCCTCCCTTCCTTCCTCTGGGCACTCATTGAGTAGATACGACGCGCTCACTCCCCGTCACTTCTCGCCTCCCTTCCTTCCTCTGGACACTCATTGAGTAGATACGACGCGCTCACTCCCCGTCACTTCTCGCCTTCCTTCCTCTGGACACTCATTGAGTAGATACGACGCGCTCACTCCCTGTCACTTCTCGCCTCCCTTCCTTCCTCTGGTCACTCATTGAGTAGATACGACGCGCTCACTCCCCGTCACTTCTCGCCTCCCTTCTTTCCTCTGGTCACTCATTGAGCAGATACGACGCGCTCACTCCCCGTCACTTCTCGCCTTCCTTCCCCTGGACACTCATTGAGTAGATACGACGCGCTCACTCCCCGTCACTTCTCGCCTTCCTTCCTCTGGTCACTCATTGAGTAGATACGACGCGCTCACTCCCCGTCACTTCTCGCCTCCCTTCCTCTGGACACTCATTGAGTAGATACGACGCGCTCACTCCCCGTCACTTCTCGCCTCTCTTCCTTCCTCTGGACACTCATTGAGTAGATACGACGCGCTCACTCTCCGTCAATTCTCGCCTTCCTTCCTCTGGACACTCATTGAGTAGATACGACGCGCTCACTCCCCGTCACTTCTCGCCTCCCTTCCTTCCTCTGGTCACTCATTGAGTAGATACGACGCGCTCACTCCCCGTCACTTCTCGCCTCCCTTCATTCCTCTGGACACTCATTTAGCTGATACGACGCGCTCACTCCCCGTCACTTCTCGCCTTCCTTCCTCTGGTCACTCATTGAGTAGATACGACGCGCTCACTCCCCGTCTCTTCTCGCCTTCCTTCTTCTGGACACTCATTGAGTAGATACGACGCGCTCACTCCCCGTCACTTCTCGCCTTCCTTCCTCTGGTCACTCATTGAGTAGATACGACGCGCTCATTCCCCGTCACTTCTCGCCTTCCTTTCTCTGGACACTCATTGAGTAGATACGACGCGCTCACTCCCCGTCACTTGTCGACTTTCCAGGGTACCCCCCCCCCCCCTGGCAGAAAGTCAGTGCTGATTATCTGTGACACCTTCTGCTATAAAACCTCGTTGTGTCGTCGTTCAATGTGCGTTTAATGGACAGGTGTACATGTTCGGACTATTTGGTTGCGAGCCGAGTTGTCAAACCTATTTGCCAAACGCCGGCTAAGGGCTGAGAGAGTACTTATGTTCAGAAACTTAACTCTGCCTTGTTGGCTGCATAAGGTCAAATAAATTGGCATCTCCTGGATTATGTCTATGTTGATTAAATCTTCAAAAGAACTTGCCAATTAATCGCTTACCTCCGAACTGTGACGGTGCATAAGAATTACGATTTCGTCCATTTACCTACCTGTATTCATTACGTGACAGGGGCGGATCGCAAGTTTTCAGAGAGCAACCCCCCTTGGCAAATTCCTAGATCCGCCCCTGCGTGAGGTGGGTTGTGCTTGCGCTCTAGCACTGTGCTATTTATTTAGTAAATCCCGATCAATATATATATATATTCAAAGACATCACAAATACACAGATATGACCCGAATAGTAATACTACTGTCTGTAAATGCGAGAAGCCAAATACTGACAGGGAAAATATTTTGCCATGTGCGCAAAACGGTAAACTGAGCGATAAGCTAAGAAGATGGGTTGCGAAAATACTACAGCGTTGGCATGCCGGCGTGTGCGGGGGCATCTCCAACTCTGTTATAATATCCTACAAACACCATCGCACAGTGGATGGGAAAAGAAAGGAAGCGCGGAAGCAAAATAAATATTAGGTACCCCAGCTTGCCTTGGTGAGAAGGTCAGTGGTTTACATAGCTGGCTTGAGGCAAGGGGGCAACACGAGTCATCAAAGATACGGTCACACCACTGTGGAAGCCAAGGGTAAGAGGAGGTAGGGGACGGTGTTTGGGGATGGGGCGGTGGGGCGGGGGGGGGGGGAGCGCTTGGGGTGAATCCTATGGAACACGTGTGGAACTGCGGACTGCACGGTGGTGATGTGGGAGTGTCGGCGGGCGTGGGGGGAGGTGGCAGGGGGGGGGGGTGGAGCGTGGCAGGGCGGGCGTGGCCGGGGAGGAGGGCGTGAGCTGGTGGTTGAACATATGGTTCGAACCTTTATGGAACTCCGTTGCGGGTGGAGTGGGGTGGCGGGGCACCCCTTTTGATTTCGCCTTTGCTTCTCGGTGTATTGGTGTGAGGCGTTCACTTTGCCTTTTCGTTGGGGTGAACACTCCAAAATCGTGCGGAAATGGCATGCATTTTGCAACAAAAGGGGCCTCCGCGCTCAAGAGAAGGGGGGTATAGGCTAGGACCCCAACGCTGTTTACAAGTTTGACCCCCTGCCTCCGCGCTCAAGAGAAGGGGTTATCAGGTTATTGGCTAGGACCCCAACGCTGTTCACAAGTTTGACCCCCTACCTCCGCGCTCAAGAGAAGGGGTTATCAGGTTATAGGCCCGACCCCAACGCTGTTTACAAGTTTGACCCCCTGCCTCCGCGCTCAAGAGAAGGGGGGTATAGGCTAGGACCCCAACGCTGTTTACAAGTTTGACCCCCTGCCTCCGCGCTCAAGAGAAGGGGGGTATAGGCTAGGACCCCAACGCTGTTTACGAGTTTGACCCCCTGCCTCCGCGCTCAGGAGAAGGGGGGTATAGGCTAGGACCCCAACGCTGTTTACAAGTTTGACCCCCTGCCTCCGCGCTCAAGAGAAGGGGGATATAGGCTAGGACCCCAACGCTGTTTACAAGTTTGACCCCCTGCGTCTGCGCTCAAGAGAAGGGGGGTATAGGCTAGGACCCAACGCTGTTTACAAGTTTGACCCCCTGTCATTTTGAGATATGCTTTGGCTCTGCTTCCATTGTGATCATACGATAACGGAACGGATACATTTACATATAGTTGTATGTCGGAAATGCGACCTAAACTACTCTCCAAAACCCTTCGTAACCCCAGCGCCGTTGAGGTCAACCGTGAAATTGGCAGTTACGTGGGGCCGAAGATATATGAGAAAAGAGTTCCCTTGGCTGGCAGATTGCTGACTGATATGTATAACCTAATTGTTATCTCGGATCTTGAATGATACTTTAAATCTCATAAATAGGAAAATATTTGTTTTAAAACATTTGTGTACTAAAAATAGACATAGATTGTCAATGTCACATGTTTCACCCGTGGAAGGAAAGCTATTATTGCCTTCTTATTGTGTTCTTTTATAAGTACTGCTAAAGACGTCAATAAGATGCTTTGTAAAAACGGTTGCCTATGTCTCAAGTTTCTTCCATCGAAGGAACAACTATTCTTGTATTATTTGTGGTGCATTGTGAGATTCGATGTTACTGTGTTATGTATTGAAGTTATGCTAATACCGGCATGAATATGTATGATCAGGACGTCATAATGATAATGACGGGATCTGCATGCGAAGAAAAACCACCCGAAGCACACATTTACCAAATATCACATAAAGTTTAATGACGCCTTGTAAGCATAGTAAGCACAATGTCGTACTATATACAGCGGGTCATGTCATTCGAGAGATTTAAATGCCTTTAGCTGGACTGATTAAACATGATTATTAATATCCATGCGTCATTTTTACCTGATGACTGAAACAAAATCTTACACTTTAAATTACCACAATTATATTGATAGTAGTCCCTTGCGTTTAAGTTATCAAATTCAAGCTGGGTCCAAGTCGCTCGTTGGTTCGTCGCTGTAGGTCGAGTGGTCACTGTGGCATTGTCTCGTGCATCTCACCATCAACACAAGCAGGCAAAATACAATACAGCCCACAATACTCTCCCCAGCCACAGCGACAGCCAAGTTCCTAGGATCAATATCCCACACAACATTCATGACAAGTAAATACGCTCACGACTCGGACCGTCTATTCCATCCATAACACCCAGCACAAAGAGCTCCACGGCGACACACAGTTCCATGTGATGCATCTTCATAGCCGATAAGTAATTGCCAGGGTGGTGCCAAGATGAGGGATCTTCTCCAACGAGTAATCTTGTTTATTGATATCTAGGGGTTCCATTTGCTAATGGGATGGCCTCGTTGGCAAAGTGTTCAGCGCTTGACACCAAGCGCAGCATTCCACATATCACTGAACAATTTTTCCCGCGTCCTCTTTTTCCTTCAATGGGACAGTGTGCATGTATGCAGGGGAGGGAGGAGGTGATGAAGCAATGGTACAAAGCCACGTGATATGACGTCACAATCTGCCAATCAAGTGTCCCTCAATCCATCACGTCACTTCGGGAGCTGGTGAGTCAACATTATCCCTTTTGGATTCGACGCAAATGTTCTACGCTTTCAGCCATTTTTTTTTCTATTATATTACATATTACCTCACAACTGTCATTTCCGCTGACCCCCCCCCCCCCCCACACACACACACACCCCCACACCCCATCCCATCTTCCATTCCGGGGGCATTCACATGTTATCTTACTCGAGCCAC
This sequence comes from Arenicola marina, assembly GCA_964019135.1. Lineage (NCBI taxonomy): Eukaryota > Metazoa > Annelida > Polychaeta > Arenicolidae > Arenicola > Arenicola marina. Next base: position 25,548,673 of record OZ025259.1, read on the forward strand.
CGTTATCACTGACTGTAATGCCCGAATGACAAGTTCCGGTCATGTTGCTGGTTCCCGGTATTGTCGCTGCACGGCGCCCCGTGCGCGTTGACCCCGTTCGGACCCTTGAGGGCGTTCCCGTCGAGGTCGAGTTCGTAGTACTGCGGCGGCAGGCCGACGGATTTCCCATCCTGCATCACGTAACCCTTCAACGGCGGAAGCTTCCCGCCATGCACCGCGTGCTGCGGCTGCGCAGTGAAGACCGTCCCGTCGCGGCCCTCCAGCAGCATCGTGTCGCTGGTGCCGTACTTCGTGTAATGGTTCCCGCCATGCACCGCGCAGAGACCCGGATGTTCGCTCCCCGGTGGCGCGACTCCGGCTTGCCGCATCACCACGGGCGTGTGGTGTATCCCTCCGCCGCTGCCGCTGCCGCCGCCGGCCACGCCACCACCACCACCACCCACGCCGCCGCCACCGCCGCCACCGCTGGCAGCCCGTGCCGCCGCCAGCTTGATGTCATCCACGTACTCATACTCATTCTCGCCCGAGGTGTCGTGGCGCGAGGAGTTGTAGTTGTAGCCGTTGTAGGGGGTGTTGTAGGGGTCCTCCTTGAGGGCGCCCGGCACCCCGGCGGGCACGTTGTAGGCGCGGTCGGCACTCAGGGCGGAACGGCGGCTGTGGAACACAGGGCCGAACAAGGTCAGAAATACATTTCGTGTTCCGATGTACTATTATACATCAATAATGTAACACGGTTAACAATCGATGATCATCATATCAATCATGTTAAGGATGAAAATGATTATACTGATGGAAATTATTATAGTAATGATAGCAAGTAGGCATTTTAGCAAGGTAATTACCATTTTAAATTGTTTACGCTAGTAAGAACAATACGCGAGGAGTACGTGAGCTGTGCGAAAGTATTGGCAGCGTGACCACTCACCGCCGGATGCAGATTAACCCGATGAAGAGGATGAGTGCGCCGATCACCAAGGCAACCGCCAGAATAACAACGATGGAGAGGGCTGCAAGACAGAATCCGCAACGTCAGTAATCAGTATGCTAAACATAAAAGATACTAATTTAAACACATATAATAAATATCCACATAATTGTGCTGAGGGGAGAAGAAAAACAGCTACGACTTTATTTTGAAGAATCCATCGAATTAAACGAAATATGTCAAAACGGCATGTCATATTCAATAATGAACTCTGCGTTCTTTGCACAAAAATGCAAAAATAAATATGGAAAGCCGTTATAATAAATATCATAATATACACAAAATATTACAGAGCCTAGGAGGGTGACCGACTTACTCTGTGACATAGGCATGGTCCCGCTCTTACTGGGCTGAGCATTCACTGCAATAAGGATGAAAATACCTTAAATGAGCGGTTCCAATAACAGGCCAGACTTGGCATTCATTCATTGGGGCACTGGTCTGAGCTTATATATAACAATGGTGAGTATGGGATATCACGCAGCAGGCAATAGGCAATATCGTGCCCTTTTCTACCAACATTGCATTAATTCAAACCGCCTGACAACTCCAATCGTTACAGTCCAAGCATCCTGAGTGTGTGGCCAATGTATGCATGCATGTACATCATTTATGTGGTTACATTCTTTTATAGTGCTCTATATTTAAACGGGCAACTTGTTTCGAGATTTTCAACACTGCCACCATACGCATGAGAAGCTACGGCGAATACCGTAGTTGCTCCAATAAGCGCTCGGGGGGGGGGGGGGGGCGGTATTTTATTCGAGTAAATTGAAAAATTTCCCGGGGATTATTAAATCGGGCGCGTTTTGCGTGTGTGCCATTTCGTATGGACACGGATCCAGTTGCGTAACTCACCGGCTCCGGAGCAGTTTCCCAGTTCGCCTTCCCACTTGGTGCCCTGACAGGTGAGCTTCCACCGGGTCTCCCCAGCAACACATCCGATCCGGATCTCAGAGCCCTCGCGCTTCACCCAGCCGCCAGGGGGCGTGGCGATGTCAGGACATCCGGTGACTGTAGGAGACACGAGGGAGAGGGCTCAATCCAGTGATCATATATACGTATATACAGGTAATGCTGATGTAATCATTTCACATAACAGAGTATGACGCCAAGGGCGGATCCAGGGGGGGGGGGCGTCCAGGGGGTCCGGACCCCCATCCGTCGTGGGGGAGATGTGTACATATAAAGACAAACAGTTTTTCCGCACCATAGACATTGAATTAAGTCTTCTGCACTTTATATATTCTAATTTGGACGCCATTTGTCACCGTAAATAACCAAAACTATTATGGCGGTGAAGGCACAATTAAGGAAAGTCGACTGGAAATATGCTGTTGCTGTTGCTATGCGAGTGCTGTTATTTCTTCAGAATCATAAAACAGTTTTTGTTTATCAAGTCATATACGTACTATTTGTCATTCCAAACCAGAAAACGAAAAGCATGTTTATTAAACAATCGTCTAGGCGGTCAAGTAATTTTTGTACGAAACTGCGCGTTGCACGTGCTGACCTTGGTACTGGAGCATGAAGTATCTCTGCCTCCCGTTCTGACTGGTCACCACTCGAACCTCCACTTCGTTGGACGTGGACTTATGCACGTCAAGCACACGTGACCGCCCGCCACAGATAGTGCTACTCTTCCCGGCTTGCCTTTCTTTCAAGATGGCGTACACGAGGCAGTGAGGCGGTTCGTACGGGACTGTCTTGGCGGCGTCCGCGCTGACGTTGACCAGGGCTGAGGTGAGGGCGAAGTCGTGGAGCGTGAAGTCGATGGTCTGTCCGGGACTGGCCCTGATGAGCCAGGGGGTGTCGGTCGAGCCACACCCCGTCTCCTCCGTCACCACGCTAGCGATCGTACCGTTGGGGGCCGTCAAGAGGTAGTTGGTCTGACCCATGCAGCCGTCCCGGGGTGGCGTTATCACTAGAGATAATTAAAAGAAAATCCATTCGTGTGAAAAAAAAACATCTATTATACGGGTGCTCTTGTATGAAATTTCCACCTGTGCTTTGTTGTGTAGATAGTTACAGAATTTAAGAACTGATTGGAAATAATAATAATAATATTTATAATGATAATAATAATATTAATATTTATAATAATAATAATAATAATATTTATAATAATAATTATAATAATAATGGTGGCGTAATCGCTATAAATAATTTGAGTGAAATGGTAAGTGTTTGCGGCCGCTTCTGTGCATATGAAGGCTACAGCGGGCCATCAAATAGAGAGAGGAGAATTGTCCTAATTTTGGTGCAAAACCTGCTTTCACATCTTTCCTACGGCTGGTCATGAACATGTACAATTATGGTATTTTTTACCACCTGGAACACTGTGAAGACCACATTTATCGTCTTTTTGATCACGTGACTTACCTGGCATACAGCCATACTCTGCCGTCAGGTAGCGCCCCAGGTCTCCGGGGCACGTGGACGCCGTGTCCATGACCTTGTCAGGTATGCTGACGTCACAAGTATGGCGGCCGGAGCATCTGACGTCAGCAAGGTGTATCACATCTCCTTGGCAACCGACGTATCCGAAGTCGCGCTCGATGCAGCGGCTATGTTGCATTCTCCCATAGAGGGCGCTCTGCATGATTATGACTTCGTTCTGTGGACACTGCGCGCTCAAGGTCTCCCACTTGCAATATTCAACCGGTTCTGGAACGAAAACGAAAGTAATGTTTCCATCTCAAGTTCAATCGACATTTTATCGAGTTATACGTCATCACATATGTGTCACTCAGATCAGAGATGTTTTACTGACGGTTTTATTTCTGCATATACTGAAGACATATAGAAGAACAAAGTTTGGGGACATCACCAGATCCACCACTATTTCACATGTTATTCCCCTGTTCATGGCAGGAGGACAGGGGAGGAGGGGCAAATATCGAGACTATAATACCTCTAGGCGAACCGCCTGACGATTTTCATTCAAGCGATCCTGACACCAATCCGCCGATTCTGACTTGTCCACATTGCAGTAAGTGCCCATTATAGCATCATTATACGGGCTACTTCAGAAGACAATATACGTTAAAATATTAGCATCCACTATGTCCCGAGACTAATAATACCAGTGCAATTTGAACTTTGAGTGTCGGCACTAGAGATGGTCATAAGGCTACTGCCGCGTGTATGGGTATGTGGGTGGGGATGGGGAGCAAGCTTATAATTAAGGTAGCCACGGGGAGTTCAGCTATGAAATATGCATCGGGCCGTATAAGTCAGGCTTGACCTTGACTGGCATTTGTCCCTCTTTGCCATCTGTCATCACGGTCCCATGGGGCCTTCTAGAGTCTCTAGCCCATTAAAAACCCTTTTTGTGCCTCACCCCTACGACTGTGCCATGTTTACGGCTTCCTTACGTGTTGGTAATAGATTTAAGCTGGTGGACAACTCATCCCATCAGCTGAGGCCAAGAGGCGAGTCCTTTTTATGTCCAGTGTCGGCGGTGTCTGCCTGCTTCAATAATAATAGATGTTAAGCAGGGAGATTTTTTTCGACTCGTATGACGTCATTATGGATGCTTCCGGTTTCTGTATATGTATGTTTCCCGGGGGTCAGAGTGACTTTTCCCCATGGCATCATATTTGTTCAACCTTTTATTCATAATGTCATCACAAGGCGAAATAGAAAAAAAACAATACATAATAACACACATAGAACATTTGGTACAGCGTTTAAAAAGAAAAAAACTAAAAAATTAGCGTTAGATCTTAAAATGAAATGTAGAGATTCTAACATGACACTTGAGGATATATTCGTTTCTAACAACCGTCAACTAGATTAGTTGTCATAATTAGACTGATAAAACACTATTTCATATTCAGGAATTCTGAGGAAATTAGGTGATCTCACGGTATCCCTTGTTGGGTCATTGGATGAGCCCAGGGTACATTTCTTTAAAAATAATTTAATTTATGTATAATGGTCATAAAATTTATCAGCAATGTATAATCGGCTGCACATCATTATCTATCCTGGCTTGCAATTGGCTTAGATCAGGACGGACCAAGTGGCCCGAACCAAATTGTTTACTTTAGTTCCAGTCCTGGTGGCTGTGGACCAGGCAAACATTTGACAGGCCCTGCCCGCCATTTACCCGTCCTACAGCCATAGACGTAGGGCTAGGATTATTAGCCAAACGTGAGGGTTTGAAGACCCTCCTCCCTCTCCCAAGACACGGCATAATGAGAGTATTGCCTTCGGCGCCAGCCCCGCCAACGTGATTGGAAATCATTTTATCCTGCACGTACATTTAGCACGATGGGGCCCCGAACTCTGGTACCATGGCTGGCCTGGCAGAGCACGCTGGACGCAGCCGAGCGCGCTGACCATATCCATGGGCTAGACCATCCATGTGGCCTCTGCAGCACAGTAGCATGTTGGCGGAACAGTTTGTGGGAAGACTGGCTGGGTGAGGCCATCCGTCGGTGAACATTCTAAGGGGTCGGGTCGAATGAATTATCAGGGTGTCGGGATGGCTGAGGAGACTTCCAGGGGCGGGGATGGTGGGGGTTAGGACGGGGGGAGGGGGGGGTGGCGGGGATGGAGACAGGGAAGAAGACTGATAATGGGGGGTAATTTCTGAAAGTCCTCGGACGACCACGTAAACTAAACATGGGTTAGTGACCAAGGTCTCCGTAAGAGGGGGTAATCATGCCGTCAACACAACCCCCTCTTCTAACGCCGCCCCCCCCCAGCAGCAGTGCGCTTCCCACCCAAGGCAATCCTACTACGCCCCCCTCGCCACCTAACGCCCACCCCCCCCCCTCCCGCCCAATTGCCTCCTGTGTTTCAGTCAACATCACGCCTCAGATGTCGTCCGCTAGGGGGCGACACTGGCTGGGAATCTCCGGGTGTGGATTGCCGTGTGTTTTCGCTGGTACAACATTCTCTGAGTCCTGTCTGCACCAGGCGGCGTCTTTCTCGTCGCACTGGTTGCAATATTGTTACCAAAATGGCTCACTAGATGGAGTCACAATTCATTAGTTAACCACCGCAATGGCTTACCAGAGGGAGCCACCAAGTTTTAAAGATATTGATGTATCGAAAAGTTACTTGGGTCATGTGGAGACCGGGTTGAGTCCTTTGAAGGAGGGGGGGGGGGGTGTTGGGGGGGGGGGCGTCATGTCATAGCAACAGTTCATCGTACCCTTCTACCAAGACAACTGGGGCTCTATGTTGCCTGGACCCAGCCAGGGACAGCACATTGCAACGTTGTAAATGGTCCTGCTATATAATTATTTCTACTAGCCCTGAAATATGTGTTATCTCTGTTCAACTGGGGGGGGGGGGGTGCATTTTGCGGAACGGGTGCCTAGTTTCATCCCCCAATCCATGCAGTAAAATTAGGGACCACATTTTGGCCAGCCGGTCCGCTGCGGTTTAATGACGGTCGCTTAACCAAAGATTGATACAGACATGATAGGACTAACCGCCCGCTACGACCTGTATTTCAAATTTCACGTGCCAGCGACTCACAATGTATGATTGAATGTACATATGTGGCGGGTCCAGGGGTGGGGGGGGGGGGCGACCCGACCCCGGGCCCCCCTTTTATGGCCGACATTTATACCATTTAACATAACATAATTATGAAAACCGAAACCGGCCCCCCTATCCAGCATATCTGGACCCGACCCTGAAAACGCCCCCCCCCCCCCACCCCCTATCCAGATTTTCTGAATAGGCCCCTGTGTCCTGTGTGGTCGTCGGTAACATGTGGTCGGTTTTGGAAATTAAATATAGATATTTTCATATTGTTTCTATAGAGTCTGAAGATGGCTATATACAAAACGGGCGTAGCCTGGGGAAGGTTCGAAAGGCTGCATTTCGTTACATTGCGACAACCATGGCTTCGATTGCCTCAAATTTAAACCCGCGTCAGTTCTATCTATTTCCCAGTCCCATAAATCTCGCTTATGAGAATTTTTCGCAAAAAAACCCAGTAAAAATCTAGATTGCTTCGACACCCCTTCGTTCACCACCCACCCACCCACACAGTAAAGACACAGATTTCCTTGAATCGCGCGGAATTAAAAAAAAACATCGACAGAAGGAGAGGTCGTTGCCAAACAACTTGAGTTCGGTCTGGAGAGCTGCAGAGCGACGGAGGGGTGGAGGAGGGGGTGGGGGGGGGGGCGGGGGGCGGGGGGGGGTCGGGATGGGGGGGGGGAGCAGCAATGGATATCACGTAGATCATAGGGGGCAGCCATTGCGTGGACAGCTAATGAGGGTGGGGGTGGGGGAAAGGGGGGAGGGGGGGAATGGTGGTGCCTCGTGGGGGCGGGTGGAGGATGGAACAGCGACCCTATAGATGCCGTTTGTCAGTATGAACACAATCCGCGCAATCTGTTCTCCGAATTACAAAGTTACTCAGTTGACTTTTTTTCTTTGATTTTATAATTGCCCGGGTGTCCACGCACAGGGGGGGGGGTGGGGGTGGGGGGGGGGGCGGAGGGTCGGCAGATTCCTACAATTGTTTCCACGCGCACACCTAATCCATCCAGCCATCCATCCATTCATATCCCCAATATCGAAGCGATTAAACGCGGCATGCATGCAGCTAAGTACTGGGACAATGAAATGAGCAATTATGGCAAGAAATTATGAGAAAAAAAATCCACCAAAAAACGCGCCCGCTTTCACCCAGATGTATTGGTTGGGTAAAGAGACAGGCAGGCTGCCGTTCACGGAGCTGGGGGTGGGGTGGGGTGGGCGTGACGGTCTGTGTGGTGTGACCATGGCGCCCGCCAAGTGATGCCAATGAATAGTGTCAGTGGACACAACCATCGAGCGCCAAGATGGATGTCTTCAGTGGGTTGGAGGACAAGACGGTCACCCAAAAGAGCCGCATCCCCCCCCCCCCACCCACCCCTACCCCCACGCACCACACCGTCTCCATGAGCATCTGTTGACTGATTGTCGTTCCTTTTTTTACTTCCTTACCAGGAATTATTAGGCCTACATGTGAAAGTGGGAGAGAAAGTGGCGCGGCGAAACGCGGTTAGATATCCAATAATAAATAGGGGGCCGGCGCGATAGCTCAGTGGACTAGAGCGTTCGCACTGAGAGACTAACGGCACGTGGATCGGTGGTTCGAGCCCCGCTGTGGCCATGTCTGTGTGGTCGCAGGATAAAGATCCGACGTCCTTCTTCGCAAAGAGTAGGGGATTATCCCCGGAAAGATGGCTCCACTCTCCCTTCCTCCTCCCATTGACGCGATATGATCAAAAATGGTTAAAGCGTCATGAATAACCAACCAGCCAACCACTAATAAACAGCCCCCGTGCTACCACCTCCCCCATCCTGCCTGCCAAATACGGCTGATTTTACTCAATTTTTGTGATATGAAACTGATACGATAATTGATATAGGAACTGTAATCTAGTAGGAGAATGTTTTCCGCGAATTATAAATTAAAAAAATATATATATTGGATTTATTGAATAAAATGTAACAAGTTTTTTTCTGGCGTGATTTTGGCGGAAAACAAAATGTTCCAATATGACATGTGATCGTTCTGTTTTTACCAGACGCCATATAGCCGGCCGCGTATAGCTATAGTCATGTGAGAGAATTCCTTTCACGTTATTACCTGTTCGGACCTATCAAATGATGCGACGGTCTTTTTCAATCCCTGGCGGCGATGTTTCAAACCAATTTTGCACATGGAACGGGTTGTTAGAACAGCACTCATCGCGTTCTATTGGAAGATGATATTGCCACAGCATCCAGCGACACGCGTCTCGGGCGACTGGATTCCGAAACACGATAATACGTAATCTGACTGCAGAACATTTTAGCCTGACGGAAATTACAGTTTGCGAAAATAAAGTGTCATTGGCATCGCATCGCATCGACATACGATCCGATTCAAAAACCAATGCATCCTTTTAGTACGTTTCAGGCGGTGAATTAAGATATTACTTTTCATGCCCTTTAGCCAGATGAAACAGAACTTTTCATCGGAATGTGATCCCTCTCGGTTGCTGTGCGGACAGCGCACCGAACTGGTATGTTATGTCGTCTGCTTTTTCTCATGTGTCAAGGTCATTGCTGCTTTGATAAAGGTCGATCTGCATAACTAGGATTGTATGACCTTCAGTTTCCATTTCTTCGATGCATTTTGGGCATGCAAACACGAGATTAATCATTTTCTTGGCCACTCGTGGTTGTACTTAACGCAAAGGGCTAATGCTTGGTCCGAAAGAATATATGAAGCAAAAAATCGCATATTCGTCCATCCATCAGTCCATCCGTGATCGTCTCAAAATTTCCTCCATCACATTTGGCAACACGACGGAGAAAATTGCCCAGCCCTGCTGCCATGGTTTATTTATAAATACTTATCGGTCTCTTGCGAACTAACGTTATGCATAATTCCTACTCCCTTTTAGCTGCATTACACGGTATTTGCTATGTACCACACGGGCATATAAATTAAGCCCCCCCCCCCGTCCCCATCCACCCACGCTGTACCCTGCGTGGGTGGAGGACTATGTATGTAGTGGTGGCTGATTGAGGGCTAGTGGTATAGTCACCAAAGTGGGGGGAGGTCGAGGGAGGTGGGGTAGGGGTGAGGGGAGGGGGGGGGGGAGGGGGAGGCGAAGCGAGGGGATTCTGTTCCTATGCTTGACCGCGCAACCGTGAAAGTCTGTCGCTTTGATCACCAGTCACCAGGCGCCCGACACCGACAATAATATTGTCTTTACAATGGGTCTTTCCTTCGACGGATGTTGTCCTAAAGGCGGCTACCCCCAGTGTAATCCGGGTGACAAAAGCAACCGCCTCCATCTCCATCCCCTCCCCCGTCTGCCATTAGCCATGGCTCCCGCCCCCCTCCCCCGCCCGCCGCCTTTTCCCCACCCCGACACCAAAACTGACCCTCACCTTCCACCCAACACCCATGCCATAGGTCTATTGTCCTTACATCCCGCCCAATGCCCAGACCAGCAGATTTATGAGTGTACTATTTGCCACCCTGGCACCGCCCCCCCCCCCCTCCTCCAACTCCCTTCACCCCACCTGCCCACCCCATATCCATCCCCCACCCGCCACCAACTCTTCCATCTGATGACACTTTCGATCTATCGTCTCGCCATAGCTCGTCATAACCTCCCCGACTCCACCCCTTTTTGGCCCACCCCCCACCCCCACCCGCACGCACTCCTCCACCTCTATCCCTACCTCCCCACCCTCACTCACTCCTCCACGTCCCTCCCTGACACCCCCACCTTCACGCACCTCTCCACCTCCCTCCCTCCCATCCCACCCTCACGCGCCTCTCCACCCCCTCCTTTCCACCCCTAAGCTGTTCCCAGCCGGGAGGCTAATTCTTACCCATTGTACTCTGGACGTGGCCTGGCGCGGGGAACAAATTGTCTTGATCAATACACAGAGGACTGTAGGGGCGGTATGCGCGTGTCTGTGTGTGTGTGTGTGGGGGGGGGGGGGGGGTGGGGGGGGGTTGACGTCGGTGCCCCTCCCTCTCTCCCTAAGTGCATTAACTGAATGGATTGCCGGGGACAGTAGCCCAGGAGCAGATCATTTGCCAGTTAATGCGTTTCCACCTCTTTCACATGAGGGACGGCATCCATAGCACTCGAATGGAGAGTACTTGGGTGTGTGTGAGGTGTGAGGGGGTCGGGGAGGGCTAGGGGGGTGGTAGCATTTCCCACCATATATATATTTATCTGTCTCACATGATTTTGGTTCCGTAGCCACGCTGCGAATGCGATAAATTAAAGCCTCGCGCTCAAATAACGAAGAAATTAACATCAGTTGACTTTTTATTCTTGCTGCATTTTCGAGGTGGATCAACGCCCTCCTATAAAGTAAGGAAGATTAACAAGGGGTGTGTCAGGGTGATTGCATACTCAGGGTGACACAATTAGCATCCAGGAATTGTGTGGGGATTCGCGATTAGCTGTTGGCAATTTTGGGGGATCGTTAGTCGTGCAATTTCTGATTCAACGTGATTACCGCGATCCGTATATTAGCAGTCTATGCATGAATTCCTCGATATTCGCGACATCACCTTTAATGTGTGTTTTTTTCGAGCCCAGTTTGAGCAGTTCTCATGTATATTGGCCCTTCTGAGATTTGATAATACACTACCTAATTCTTGGGGATTCGCCATTCAGAGGGGGTACCTCCACCCCTTTGTCAAGTACATTAGCTTCTTGGTACGATCGCCATAATAATTATTCCTACTCAAATTTAATAAGTCGATTTCCAAATCCATGTATGGAAATGATGGGGCTCATCTCAATCTGACTCCTGAAGTAAAAGGAGAGCAGAAAAAGCGGTGTTGACAGAACCTAATATGGTCAAAAGGGCTCAGGTGAGAGATGTCAAAGTCGCACGTGTCATCATATTGGGCAGACAAACAAGTGGGTGACTCCAGACTTTGAATGGGCCCCGATTCCCAGGTACGTCTGTCTGTCTCTCAGTTACAAATGCCATCTCGTACCCACGTAATCTGACCACGGAGCCAAGATCTATTACTCCATTGTTCCTGCGTTCCAGGAAATCGCTTCCCCGCCCAAGCACGTTTCCGTACCCAGACAAGCTCGGCCAGCGGACAATATCGCCCATTTTGCCAACCATGCATGCATCCAGTGGCCCCCACCGGCCTCCCCGCTTCTCCGGCACCCCCCGCTTCTCCGGCACCCCCCGCTTCTCCGGCACCCCCCGCCCCCCTTACCGCCACATTCCCCTCCCTCTCACCGCCCACCCTATTTTTCCCGCCAGTTGCCACCCCAACTCCTCCTCTCCGGCTCCCCGCTCCTCCCTGCCACGCACTCCTCCTCTCCGTCCCTCCCTACCTCTCCCTCCCACCCATTCCTCCTCTCTGCCCCTCCCGTCCACCCTCTCCCAACCCCGCTCCCGTGCTGGCGCCCGACGCAGATTTCTCACTTTCCCGGCCGTTTCTTCTTCACATTAGACTTAAAGGCGGATTTGAAATACGACGCGACGGTCTTTTTGTCGCCCTTTCAGTGTCGCCTTTCTCCGCCGCTAGGTGTCTTGTTTGAAGGCGGGGGACCCTGGCCGGCCACGGTCACACACTGTGACCCATCCCATTAGTTCTGTTTGCTTGGGCGGACGCCTGTCCGGGGGAGTAGGGGGCGAGGTGGGGGGGGGGGGGGGTGGAGGGGCAGGGGAGGTGGGCCAGAGGGATAGTCGAGTTGATGGGTGGTTCCAGTGGACATGAGAGTGGCAGGGAGGTTGAGAGGGGGAAGGGGGGAGGGGGTGTAAGTGGGGTGGACAGCTAGGGGCTTCCAAGGGGGGTAAACGAGGCGGGGGGGGGCGTAAGTGGAAGGGTCGGGGTGGAGTGGGGGTTCTAAAATGGGAGACAGCGAGAGTAGTTTACCTCTTCGTCGGGACAAACTGCTAGGGTTTCCCTTAAGAGACGGGGCGCCATCTAGCGAATAAAGGGGGTGGTAATGGTAGTGGCTGAGGGTGGGGGGTGATGGGGTGGGGTTGGGGTGTGGGGGTGGAGGTGCAGAAGGCGGTGCCATCAGATCAGGGACGTCTTACGTGGCCGTCTTGGTCGAGACAGGTTCAGGAAGGAGACGACGAACAAATCCGATTGAGCGTTGAACACTGAACGCCGAACTGTGACCTAATCTCCTTGGACGGGGACGCCGAACTGTGACGCAACCCTATTGAGCGGGACGCCGAACTGTGACATAGTCATCTGGAGTGGGGATGCCGCACTGTGACACAATCCCATTGAGGTGGGGATGCCGAACTGTGACACAATTCCATTGAGGTGGGGATGCCGAACTGTGACGCAATCCCATTGAGGTGGGAATGCCGAACTGTGACACAATCCCATTGAGGTGGGAATGCCGAACTGTGACACAATCCTATTGAGGTGGGGATGCCGAACTGTGACACAATCCCGTTGACGTGGGGATGCCGAACTGTGACACAACGCCATTTAACGTTGTGGCACAACCACGACGCAATCGAATTGACTCCCCCAACTGTGACAAAGTTTTGTGTTTGTTAACGGCACTAACCGCCCCTTTTGGTGGTATATATGGCTTACCACTTCCTTACGGCACAAAAGGACAGTCGTGGCATGGAAAGACGACCATCAAGAAAGGCCTCTGGGGACTGGGATGTCGGGGGTGGGGAAGACCTATATGGGTAGGTAGGTGGGGTGAGTGAGTACCTGGATTTAGGGTGGGTGACTTGGACTAGTGGCGGGGGGGGGGCGTGACGTGGGCGACCTGGAGGGTGGGGGAGTGGGCGGAATACCTGCCTTGGCCGGGTCTCCCAAAAAAGGAAACACCCTTTGGCTTAGCCATTAATGGCTCCCCTCCTTTGTCGTACCACGCAGAGCGGAACCACAGACACCAAGAGTCAATAAGGCACACCAATGTGAATAAGATGGTCTGGGGGTATTCAACAATGTCTCCCACGGTGAAATCGCGGAATGGATCTCCGTTACCGCTGTCTAATGCATTTCGAACGGCGCCTTTTAAGTGACCTGACGGGCTTCAAACAGACAGCCAGTAATGGGAACAGCGACTGGTAACAACGGACGGTCATGGGTGTGATTATAGATAGGAAGGACGCTACGGGAACAATACCATTGCGTGCCAGACCCTGGGATATAAACAGCTCCAGATGTTTTCTTTGCGTGTTTTTTAGTTGAAGAGCAAATGTATCGCACCATTACCGGACTTAGTGATATATTACATGTCCTCCGTCTGTTTGATGTGGTCTGTATCATCGCGAGGACGGAATACGTTTGCCTTGTGCGCACTTTGAACAGACACTTCTTTTACAGCAACGTTCTCCCTGAGAAGCTATTAAGATGTTCAGAATGGAGGTGATAATAAAATGGCATGTTGTCATGTCACTTTTGTTCTCATTTCGTGTGACTTCGTGTTTCTTTTTTGCGTACTACGTCATCAAAATTTGGGCATCACTGCCTGTTTTTGCGGTTTTAATACAGATTAATATATCCATAACGTAGAGAGTAGAGAAAACCCTTTCATACAATCAGATAATGTGTCTAAGGCATTCCTCCAAAATACCTTGAAAATCATCATGTAGGGAAAAATTATTGCATGAGTAACTTTAAAATAACATCGACGTAAATTGATTGAAACATGATATAATATGACTGAACTAAACCTCCTATGACGTTAGGGGACTCTGACATGGTGCCAGGAGTTTTAAAGCATGTACCACAATGTTTTAGCCACGTCACTCTCACTTGCCCATATTCCATGACACGAGAACGTGCGGTTATCAGCATTCTATCATGCCTCATGTCTTCGGCTGTTCGCACTTTCAAGGAGTTCTTTTTACATCGCGGGTTACGTGGCACCGACTATAGTATTAACGGGCATCAGATACGCATGTAATTTATATCCTCCACTCGCTGGAGAGCTTAAGTAACGTATGTGACATGCAAATCCATAAATACCACAGTAATAACGGTAAATATTGCCCCGGAATCTAGTAAAGACTTCTGTTCTGAGTGTCGTGGACGCGGAAGCCGCCCTGTCATCATAGCAACGACCGATACCGGTCCATTAGCACGGTAGATTTCTTCATCCGATGTGATTAAAATCAGATGAAGAACGGATGTGGTTTATTTCCTGAAGCATTCCACTCGAACACGTCATTGTGGATGACATTTCACCGCCAGGAAGTCCCATTGATTAACATAACGTGGGGTTCATGGGGCCTACAACCTTCACGATACTCTCTCCTTACCCGTCCCCCCTCACCCTCTCTCCTTGACGTCATCCACCCACCCATCCCCATTCACCAAAGCCTGGCTCTAACCCCACATGACCTTGAATGCGAACGACTCAACCACAGCATTATTTCCTGGTCACGATATACCCCATGTAATAAATAAATCCACCAATCAGGGGCACGAACCAGAACACGTGACTTCCGGCAGATAGCGTCCATCCCGCGTCCAACTACAGTACTTAAAACGCGTTCTTCACACGAGCAAAGGGGAACATGGGGTGAGAGGAAAAGGAGTCCCGGTCTCATTACCAGTGAGTCTCTTCCATTTACTGCGGTCCTTGTTTCACCAATTATAAAAAGCGCCACGCAATTTGCCGGCTGACAGGACCAATGGACGTAACGAGAAGTGAGTAGTAGTCTCGTTTTAAGTAGCGAGAATCCCGGGGACGCTGGGCTATATCGCTGCAGCAGCCGAACTATTCAGATGACATGTTTAAAGTGACGTTAACACGCGGGTTATATGATCATGGTCCGTCCACGAGGCCCGGTGGGGTGAAGATGTTCCCTTGGAAACAGGTTCCCTTGGAAACGAAACACGGCATCCCATTCAGCCACCGCCTCACCCCCCCCCCCATCCCCCATCCCACCATCAGGCTCATTATACAAATGTCCACCTGATGACTATTGCAGACCATAGAGACAGTCAGCCAGTCAGGTACCCCCTTCTCAACCCCTTCTCGCCCCCCACCCCCCGCCCCACCCACCGCCCGGTGCCCCTCTTCCGCCGCTCCGGCTGTAGTCCCCCGCCCACCATGCACCTCCTTCTGCCCGAGTTACTTCCGCTTCCGTCTGACGGGTAAGCAGTCGGTCCGAGCCCTGCCCTGGGGGCGAAGGAGGAGGGGGGACAGGAGCGGAGCAACGAGGGGGGGGGGGCTCCCCCTCGGGACACGTAGGACGGTAGCTGATCGCCCTATTAACGTCTCCACAACGACGACAACATTACCCGTCATTATCCCCCATAACGTGGGGACAGCGGACAACGACTGGGGATCGCGGGTCTTTGTCTTTAACCTCAGTCAGCCATTTATCCTCCTTCCCTCCCCTCCATCGCCACCCCCTACCCTTCCCTCTCCCTCTCTCTCTTTCCCCCTCCCCCGCCCTCCCATTTCCTTGCGTCTCAAAGACAAACAACCGCCTCGACCCCCCTTCGCCTCCGCACCCGTCACGTCACGTAACGCCAGCACCCCCCCCCCCCCAATACCCACTGTCTACCCTCTCTGCCAACGTTTCGGCGCCTATGCAGAGGCAATTCCTCCAGCCCCTGCGAACGCATTCCACTTAACGGGAATATTGCGTCGAGGAAGGCACGTTTCCAATAGCCTCTCCTCCCTGCTCCTTTCTTTTCTAGTCTTGTTTTTTTGTTCATGTTAGCGGTAGGGGCAAGAAACATGAAAAAAAGAAGGAAAACGATTCTTGCTTTTTCCCGCGCGGCTTTATGCCTTCTTTTTAAGGCATTCTTCCCATACAAAGGAATGTAAACATGATCAGACCGCTGACGTTGACTATTTAAACGACTTTACGGATAAAACATGTATGCGTCCCCTTGAAAGAAAGCAAATGCTTTGATATGGAACAGGGACCAGTACTGAGCAACGTCAGCCCCATGTGGGACGTGATGTGTCGACCTCAAAGAAATGTCGGATTTTACTGGGAATTCTACTTGGCAATGCAATGCCACTTTTTCTATTCGTGAACCGGTTCCGCAGTATAATTCCCGCAAACATGAATATATGCTACTTAATTGAGAAATCAAACGCATATATGGAAATTGTCTATTTCTATGTCGGGAACCAGGCTATTTCGATTGGTATCCAATTACTTTGTATTTTCAAATTATATTTTTTATTGTGCAATTTTAAATACAACAGCTGTGTTTGGACATAAAGTCACATATTAATGAAAATCTGATCAGCAATCTTGCATACATTTTAATTTCCGAATAAAAGCTATTAATAATACACCAGATGAATATATCATTCATCTGACAACTTAAGTTCGATTTACCGCATACCATTAATTTTGCACTATAATAGAAATAAATAAAAATTAAAGTGTTGTCGCTCAACTAACACACGTAAATACCAAAGTAAAACCTAAAAACGGATATCGGCGTCAACTTAGATATGTTATTCCCCATTTAATATATGGGTAACTGTAACTATAACTATATTTCCTTAAAAACTGATCTCAGTATCAACTTCACAGTTCTTGTTGCTTATTCAATAAATACTTAAAACGAAGACTTTATTTTCCTGAAAAGGGATATCTTTGTCGATAATGATGCCTAGACAACTGCGCCATTGTATCCAGTCCAAGGTGCACGAATAAGCACTTATTATCGCCCGGTGTCCATCGTCGCGTGTGTTACGTACCCACGGGTTAGGGCTAGTCGTGGGTGAGGCTGTATCAAGGCTGAGTAGTGAATAACAATGGGGGCGTCCATCAACTGGACTGGGGGGCTGAGAGAGATGAAAGACTCGAGAGGGAGGTATAGGGGGGGGGGGGGGGGTGAGGATGGGGGGGGGGCGCAAAGGGCTGATCCTTCTCGCTCGGTGGATTCCATTTATTTCTCTGCCTGGTGCCCTTTCAGGCGTCCCCCCTTACCCTACCTTTCATCCACGCCAACTTGCTTGGCCTATGCCATTCCCTAATTGCTTCGCCGGCCTTTCTTCTTCTTACCCCCACATACTCTCCCGTCGCTGCCTGCCGACTCACTCCAGGCTAGACATCCAGCCATTTCCCCTCTCCTGATCCCCCAACCCAACCCGCCCGATTTTCCCGGGGAGTCTGTCTGAACTGTCTGTCATGACCCCCCCCCCCCCCCCAACAACCCACCCCTACCGTCCGCCCCTCTTCCTGACCCTCAATCCCGCTGCCGCCCCGCCCTACAACCCTTATGCTCTTTACCCCACCCTCCCCCTTTGCAGAGGCTTATCTGCCTCTTGCAATCCACCCCGGTTCACTCCGTTTGTCACCGACAGAGGGCGCTATGTCACCCTTCTTCACCGGGGACCCGATGAGGACGAGGAGGGCGGGGGCTGGAGCAGGGAGGCGCTGATTGTTAGCATTCATCAAGCGTAGTCAGGTTTGTCCATCCATACGTTTTACCCCCAGCCAGCGAGGGTGCTTCATCAAGCAGCCACACATCTCCTCGCTCTGGCCTCACCACCCCACCACCCACCCCCCCCCCCCTCCACCATCCACCCTCTTGCCTTCACCTTACCCGTCGTGTCCTGCAAGCGATACCCAGCTCCCCACCCCCCCCCCCCGCTCACCTCCCCTCCCCATCCCCTATCTCCTGGCAGCCCAGATGACGCCGCGATTGTTAATGGAAGTCGCCG